>VXAK01006632.1:28394-38606 GCA_013399435.1 Arenaria interpres | reverse complement strand
GGGGGCCGTTGGCGGAGAGCGCGTCGCGTTGCCATGGCAGCGCGGAGGGGGCGGGGCCTAAGCACGCCACGCCCCCTACGGGCTCCGCTGACCCCGCTGATCCCGGGGCAGGGACCGGTCCCCTCCACCGCCGCACCGGCAGGGCTTCGGGGGAACCGGCGGCAACCGGCAACACGAGGAGGAACTTGTTTACTTCGAGGGCGGCAGAGCCCTGGCAGAGGCTGCCCGGGGAGGTGGTGGAGTCTCCGTCTCTGGAGACGTTCAGAACCCACCTGGACACGTTCCTGTGGGACCTGCTCTGGCAGGAGGGTTGGACTCGATGATCTCCAGAGGTGCCTTCCAACCCCATGGGATTCTGTGACATGAAACTAAACGTGAGCCAGTCCAAAGCCAACAGCACCCCCAGCAGCATGAGGGAAAGGATCCTGCTCCCCCTCTGGGGAGACCCCCAGTTGATCTTCAAGGTCCCTTCTTACTCAAACCATTCTATGATTCTATAAAATAGTAATTATTACTACAATTCATCAACCAGAAGGCGTTTCTTTAGGATAAGAAATTTAATTAAGAAATGTACAGCAGGGTGGTGGCTGTTAGACATTGAGAAGCGGCGGCAGCGACTGCCCCCCAGGTGGGATTTCTCAGGCACTGCCTCCCCCTGGGGAGCACCACCCCAGCAGCTCCCACAGCCCCCCAGGAACCAGTTCTCTCACTCTCACTATAAACCAGCTTTCTTCAAGTCCTCTGGCAGAACCCGGCCTTTCTTGCGGGCCCTGGCTTTCTTCTTCTCTATCCTGTCCTTCTTCTTCTTTTGGATGTTCTTGCGACGCTTTTCCTGCCGCTGTTGCATCTTCTCCACCACTCTCTCCGTCCGCTTCTCCCACTGCCGCTGGCGTTGCGCTTTACGCTTCTCCTTACGCTTCAGAGCTTCTTTCAGACGCTCCTCGTCATCACGGATCTTCACCCCTTCCGCCTTATAGAGAACGTTTGTCCATTTCATCTTGTTCTCCAGCTCCTGGGCTTTCTTCTGGTCCTTATCCTTGAGCTCCTCCAGCTTGTTCTTCCTGGTCTCCAGCCTGCTCAGCAGCTGCTTGTAGTTTTTGCCCGTCAGAGGAGTGATGTTGCCTTTCACCGCTTTCCTCTTCTCTTTCTTCTTCTGGACCTTGTTCAACTCATTCTCTTCATGGACTTCGACCCTGTTAAAGACAACCTCAGCTGTGCTCTCCTCCTTTTTGCTTTCTGGCTCTACTGGTACCTCCTCAGTTTCTTTCTTCTCCATTTTTGCCTTCATCTTTAACTCCTTCCTTCGGCGCTTCTTTCTCTCTCTCTCATACTTCCTTCGCTGTCTCTTCTCCAGGACTGCAGGGGGCAATTCTTTGGCATCAGCCTAAGAAGAAGGGACATGAATCAGGAGCCTTAATGGGATAAAGCACAATTAAAAGTGGGATATCCTCAACTTCCCGATTTCAAACTTCTCCGAAGAAACACTCTACTTCTGATGAGAAGCTGCGGGCTCAGCTTCTAGAGACACTAAACACAGCAAAGGCATTTCAAAGCCTTTATTCCCTCTCAACACCCCGTAGCTATGTTCCTGTTCAGGCTCTTAGTGCTTTTCTCTTTCCTACACCCCCCCAAGAGCCATGTTCTCCTCCAGACCAGGCCCCACCTTTTCTCACGTGTTTTTCCAGACCACAGAACACACACAGGTCTCCCAGGAATACTACAGACCCTTCTTTAGGAGGTGGAATTAACTCAGACCCTGAGCCTTGTAAGATCTTGTCCCCACATCCCCCAGGAGGCTAGGGACAATTTATATTGCATAAACACACATATGGATTTGTATTAAGAGTTCTCATACTTGTCCTGAAGCTTTTTTAATCTTCTCGTGCAGTCTCTGACGCAAGAGATTAATTGCAGAAAAAGAAGGGGAATCCAGCTCACTTTTTCTCCCTGAAAATGAGAAGAAGAAAAGAAAAACACTGAGAAGGCAGCACCAGCTAAACAGAACTTTCTGTGGCTACAGGAAAAGCTCCAAGAACTCTTTAGATGCTGTGAACAGAAGAAGAGCAATTCTAAAGAAACCAGGAGTTCCTATTTCATTGGTTCCTTTAGAATTCCCCCTCTTCTATTCATACTATCCCTCAGCACAGCCAGCCAGAGTGGCCTGGCATGCCCTGTGACTGCCCAACAAGCCTGAAGAGAAGCGCCAAGCTAGTGGAAACAAAGACACCAAGGACATCTTTCCTTTGTCATCAGGCTTTTCAGACTCATAATGGAAAGCTGGCCTGGCATGACAGAGACTGCATCCATGCAACACCCCTCAGAAGTTACTCAAGTACATAAAAAGTCTCCAATTCAGGCTAAATACAATTTCCAGAGAGCCACTCAGGGGTGGCATTACAAATATCCGTACATGCACAAAAGCTTTTAGGGCACATGGAATAAGCAAAGATGTTCTCAATTCAGCTGAACTTCTTACAGGCTTTCCAAACCATTCTCATCTGAAGCAGCTGAAAAGCAGCCACCTCAGCTCAGGGAACTGTAACCAGACCGTGGCAGTAGTGCTATTCTTACCTGTAACCAAACTCTCATTTCTGCTCTGTGTAGCACCCCGTGGAGTTGATTTGCTGGCTTGAGAGGCTGCTTTTTGTCCTGGAGTAGGTTGATTGGTGTTAGAGAGCACCTGTTTGACTGAAGAAGCATTCACCTTCTCAGCTTGCTTTCCAGGCTTCTTCCTCTTCTTCTTCTTCGGCTGCCTGTCAGCATCCTTGGGCTGGCCTGGCTTAGATACTAGAAAACAAGAGACAAATTACACAAACAACTCTCTCTACATCTACCTGAAAGGAGGTTATAGTAAGGTGGGGGTTGGTCTCTTCTCCCAACCAACAAGCAAGCGAACAAGAGGAAATGGCCTCAGGTTGCACCGGGGGAGGTTTAGGTTGGGTATTATGAAAAATTTCTTCACCAAAAGGGTTATCAGACAGTGGAACAGGCTGCTCAAGGACGTGGTTGATTCCTAGATGATTCTATTTTAGATAAACCAGAAGAACAGTACATTCCCACTTCATAACATTCAGCTATTACTAAAGACTGAAGTTCCACCATTGCAATCCCATATCCCAATCTTCAAAAATTCCATCGTTACGAGTGCTTTAAACAGAGCCAAACAGGCCTGCACACTTCACCACAGTCCCCCTTCTCCCAATCACCACACGTACAGAAACGCTCAAAGGCCCCATGTTTCAGAAGAGATTGTTTTTTTCTTGAAAACAGCACATGCACCGCTCCGGGCCGAGCACCCGCCGGTGATCCAAACCCCCCCCGCACTCCGGCCGGGAGGGACAGGAGCCCAAGCGCCGCAGCCCCGTTACCGAGTTTCCTCTTCCGCGACTCCGGGGAGTGCTGCACTTCCACCTTCCTCGCCAAGGCCTGCAGGTAGGAGTCCTGGGCGGCCAGGCTGGCCATGATAGCGGACCCGGGTCCCTCAGCGCCGGCAGACCCCGGAGCCCCTGCTCAGCACCGGGCGCAGCGTTCCCTCCTCACGGCATGGAAGAGTCGGCAGGAAGTGACCTCAGCGCGGCGCGCGGGAAGTGACGTCATCCACCCGCGCCGCCCCCCGGTACACCGGGGATAACCGTCCCTTGCTCCCCCGCCCCGGGAGGCTCCGGTTTGGAGGCCACAAGCCCTTATAGGCGACGAGTGGGGCGGAGGAGGGAGAGCCACCCCCGTTCCGCCTGCCGGAGCGCGGCCGGTTGAACGGTAACGGTCCCGGGGGCACCGGGACCTGCTGCCAGGAGCGGGGGTGTCTCCAAAACCCCTGGGGGAGGAGACGGGGGGTCGAGGTATTTTCAGAAGGTTGGAAAGAAACGCTTTAAAAATTATAGAAAGGAGCTAGTTTTATTAAACCACCTAATTACAAAAAAAAAAAAAAATTAATAAAATAAATGGAATGGAAGAAAAAATAAAAATTACAGCGACATTGACATCCGGAGAAGCGAGGCGTTACAGCAGAAGGCTGGGGGAGCCTGGACCCTCTTCCCCCCGCAGGGGCTGGGGCAGAAGTGCCGCTGCAGGGAAGGGCCGGAGCCAGCGACAGGCGCAGGAAGCACCCACCGCGGGTCTCGGGGAGAAACCCAGCGTCCCCCAAGTGTCTGTCCCTGCTCCGAGTCCCACCTAATTACAAAAAAAATGAGACAGCACCGTTACCCAGCGTCAGCACCTCACGTCAGCTCAGGCTGCGTTAAGGGAAGGTTTCTGTGTAAACGTCTGGAAAAGGAACTGAACTGAAGGGCGTCGCTGCTTCGGAAAGCAGCGTCGATGCTTCAGTCAGATTCCTCACTTTGCCCTTTCCTCCCCCAAAATGGAGAGCACTGCTCCTCGGTAAGGGTCTCCCGAGAGCCCCCTCCCGAATGACTGCGAGCAAAAGTTCAAGTTTGTGGAGCACTGTGGCAGTGAAGAGTGCTGTGTAAGAAATACTGCAAGATTCTTACTCTGAGCAGAAGGGAGGTTGGCAGGTGCCGTCCTGAGAGAGCTTTAAAGCAGCCAGAACACAATAACCTTGGGAAGCAGCAGTAAAAACCCCAAAACACTCACTGCCCCCACATTTGGCTCAAGTTTATCCCGAACAAATTCGATTCCCAACACTCCAGCGTGTACTTGCCCAGATACACATGGAAACAAACTGGACTTCTAATGAGCTCTACACGTAACGATCACATTAAAGCAAATCTAACTCTTAACTTCTTAGAACAATCAACTTCATATTTACTTATAGCGTTCTCTTAAGGGAGAGGAACACTCGTGGCAACGTCCAGGGGTGGAGAAAGCACTGTGGCCATCCAGTGAGCAGAAACCTGCAAATACAGCTCCAGTGCCTTCTCCTGAGGGTGGGAGATGCTTGCTCAGTACAGCAGGTGGAAGACTTCCAGCAGCGCGGTGCCGCCGGGAGGAAGAGGTTCGGATCCTCTTCAGGAGTGCTCCGTGGGGCCAGCCCCGTGCCCGTTCACGTGAGGGTGCGATGGGGTCGAGCTCTGGGAGGTAGCAACGCTCTGCTCTGCTGCGGCAGCTGCCAGAGGCATGGAGAGGCTTTCGGGGGACAGCGTGGCAAAGTCTTGTCTCCAGTAGGCTTCGCACAGTGGAAGATCATTGCTGTCACACAGACTGTAGCTTTCCAGAACAAACAACCCCAGTGAGGAGAGACAGCAGGTGCCGTAAGAGAGGAGGGAGGGGAAAAGGTGAGGGGAGCAAGACAGAAGCAAAGCATTAAGAAAATGGCAAAAAAAACGTTCATGGATGTAAAGGTCTGCGTTCAGAAATTCATCTCAAGTCTTGTGACTCTGGCCTTCCCTATGACATCTGCTAACGGCTGGTCTTGAACCTCGTGGGCATGGTGAGGATCAGGGGAATTTCAGAGTCAAAACTGCTGCTACAAACTCAGAGGCTCAGTTCTAATCCAGATGCTCTAAGTCCCTGGAAAGATCTGGGCTGAGGTCCTGGCACCCCAAAGATGGGAGTTCTACTGAGTGAGGCAAGGACCTCATCCATAATTATTTTACTTGGAATTAGATCACAACCTATGTGAGGAAAAAAAAAAAACCAACTAAATCCTGCTCTAAATTGAAGTTCAGGAAAAAAGGTAGCACAATTATTTTAGGGCCTGTCCCTGTCACGATAAAGAAGAAACCTATTTGCTCCCTCGCCCTTTCAAAGAAATGCTCCACAGAAGGTCTGAGTCTGCTCTTAAGCTTCCCAGCCTGATGAAAAAGTACTGACGGCTCCTACCAGTTTCAGCATAAGCTGAATTAACAGTTTTTCTGAATGCAGCTTCCTGGATTTGACCACCTTAAACTACAGAGCTGGATGAACCAGGGGGAAAGTAAGGTTTTTAAACAACTGGCTAATTCTTGCCTGTGCTCTGAGGAAAACACAACACAGAAGGGCCAAAACTAAGAAGAAAAATGATGGAAGAAACTGGAACAAAACCGAAACAAATTCCAGAGAGGAAGGAGCTGCACACACAAGAAACACCCAAGCCAAAGTGAGCGCTGGAGCGGGAAGCAGCTTGCGTTCAGATAAAAACAAACCCAATGGGTCAAGTGATTTTCTCGTTGCAGCTTTTATTTACATTTTTAATGTATGGACTTGAATAGATGCTTTGGGAAATATTTTAAGCGTAGAAACATGAGACACTTCAAATTGCACAAACATGAAACATGTTGAGATTTAACCCCACACACAAGACAGCTCCTGTGATCTCAGAGGAGGGAGCCACGGAACATAAACGCAAGATTGGGGTTTAGGATGAGAGAAGGCAAGCTGGACTCGGAGTTACCGCTTTGGGCAGTAAGCGCACAAAGCACGAGTTGCAAGCATCTACCTTTGAGCTCTTTTCTGGCAACATCACCCGGCTGGTTTTGCAGTAGAAGCGAGAAGGAAGTGGATACAGGTTTTATATCTGGGGCCTTTGTAAAATTCCTTGGAACGTAACCTTTCCCTACAGTCCCCAACACAGAGTGAAACTGGGTTCAATTAGCAAAGACCTTCAGGACTGAACCAGAACTGACAGAGAAATTCTGAACCATAGTCTTAGAGCTCAGGCCGTGGTTTCCAAGGAGAACCCAGCCACAGCATCCACCACATCTTGGCAGGTGAGTTACTAAGAAAATTTTAGCTGTGTCACAAACATAACTGCTTCTCCTGCTGCCCCAGTCAGAACAGTCCCAAAAGTCTAAGCTTCACCTCTCATGTAACGCTCCTCAAAAGTCAGGTGAATCAGCAGCCACTGCACAGCCCACAAAAGCATGGGCCAGCCTCCTACTCTGTCCTCAGTGCACAGAAAGGACTTCAGTACTGCCCTCAGGACATACAGCCCGGTCCACGTGCAGAGGAACAGCTCTAGAGAACTACCTGAACACAGGGACTGAAAGCAAAAATTCCTTCAGAACAATCCACTCAGCTTTAGTTTCACGGACCTGCTTTCAGGTCTCCTCAAACCCAATCCGAACCCACAAAAATCCCAGCACTGAAACCTGCCCCTTCGCCTGAGGGACATCCTATAACCTCACTATGCTCAAGGGGCTGCCTCCCAAGCCCCTTTAACACAATGGCAGTGACAAACGCTGGGCAGGAGACAGTCCTGACTGTCTTTTTGTGGTGGTTGGGAGCAGTGCACAGGGACCGAACAAGCTGCATGGCACAGGGCAGCCCTCAGCTCTGCAGCACCCGGAGCTGTGCTGCACCAGGGAGATCACTTTTCTACAGCCTTCCCTGGAGAGACGACCTAAAATAAACTAACCAGTCACCTTCAGCGTGGGAGAGCCGTCTGGAACCCACGTCCTGCCCCCACGGGATTGCACACCTCTTTAAAAATTGTGGGATTAAGGCCCATGAGAAATTAACAGATGGTGCAGAGAAGCAACCCCAGCTGGGCCCCAGGAGAGCACAGAATGCCCATCTGTGGCAAACCAGCTATTGCATTTACAGCCATTTAAACATGATTATCACTCAAGACATAACAAAAACCCTTTTTCCCTCACACTAGGCAATAAAGTTTCATTAAAAATATTTTAGTGTTCTAATTATAAAAGGATTTTGAACAAATCACTGTTTCTATATTTACACACACAATTTCTTTGGTGCAGAAAAAGACAGGAAGGAGCACAGGAACAGAGTAAGTGCTAAAAGCAAATGACTTAAGTGCTACATGATAACAGGTTTCAGTGGAGGGATCATAGCTCTGTAGAGTCAACAAGTTTCCTACTTTGTGACCACTCGTAAGAAAAGAGCACGAAGGCAAATCTGTTTAGTGTATGCCAACATTTGTGCTTAGATTTTCAGTTACAAAGGGTTGCTTTACATGGCATCTGGTGCCAGACCGGTGAACAGACCGTGCCAGCACGGTCAGAACCCCTCAGCCCAGAAGTTAAAGCTACTGACACACAGTGGTGGCAGTCTGGTGACAGCGTGAGGGAAGCACGCCTGGCACACGTGAGGCACTATCATCCCACCCCGCATGGTTTTGGATACAGCTCACTGCTACACTGTATGCAACCTGTGTAGTGGATGCACCTTGACTGGTGCTTGGATTTGCAACTATCCCTCTCCAATCCTGAGATATCTCTAGGATCCCTTGCTACCCCTCAAAAAAAACTGAATAAAGTTTGAAAAATAACTGTAAACTTTTACCTCAAGTTTTCTTCCAATGTCGTAGCAGTTCCTAAGCTATGTCATATCAATATATTTTTATTCTTAAAATACATATATTACCCATAAATAATGGCCTAACTTCCAAAGATATTGAGCAATTAAGGGTTTAGTTGACTTAGCTGGGGTTATAGACATTCAGCATTTTTAGAAAGAAGAGAAAGGCAAAAATAGAAAACCTGGTCACTAAAACTTTAAGTTTTGAAAAGTTAAGTTTCTGTTTAGAAGTCACAGCATTATTGCACTGACTTCACTTAGCTTGGACAGTGCAGCCAAAATAATCATAGAATGGTTTGGGTTGGAAGGGACCTTAAAGATCATCTAGTTCCAATCCCCGATCAGGTTCTCATTTGTTTTCTCCTGCTTTCATTTACTGCATCATCAACTAGAAGTGCTGGAGTGCATGACAGAAAATAAAAAACAATAAAGTGTCTGAATTCTCAAAAGCCTGTTTTCTAAGAGTCTTTTAAAAATATTAAAAAATCTCACAAATCACTGATAAGTCTTCTTTAGAAAATCCTATCGTAATACCTCATAATTCAATGAAATGGAGCATGTCTTTTTTGCTCATTTCAAATGTTCACCCCAACAGGATGCCAGGCAGCTGGGGTAGTGGACTACAAGGGAAAAGGCACACTGTGTAACCAAGTCACTTGTGAAGAACCCACCATGAAGACGTGGTGATCTCATCTAACATCAGGACCCCGCTCAGCAAGCCACTCTCTCCAGGGACAGAGAGAGACACTCCTCCAAAGGGATACTCAGACAGAAGCCTATACCTCCAAGGAAATTTATCTCCTTTTACAATGATCACAAAGGAAGCCTAAGCAAATTATCTGTCAAATCTACCCAACTATAGCAAGCACCTAGAATTGGATGCTGTGAATAGCTCCTTCATCATGACATTTATACCCTGTAGGATATCTACAAGGAAAAGGCAGTTGCTTTAGCTGCAGAAAAAGAGTTTGACCTAATTAAAAATAGGACTGAAATTTTGTTGGGAACATCCTCAAGACCTATACTCTACGAACTACGTGTTTGTCTGGATTAACTACCCCAAAAGGGCTGGAGTAATAAGGCAGAAGTCCACTGCCCTATTTGTACCTGGAAGAGTAATATTCTTCTTCTAGCTCGTACAGGTCAATGGAGATCTCATCCCGTAGTGCAATCAACTTCTTGTCACATTCCTCCTGCAAGCTTCTCAGCTGCTGGTTGCGCTGGTTGATAGCTTCATTCACAGAGGGGAAATCATTGAGGATCAAGAACTGCTTCAGATCAGACACAAGTTTCATCAGGGACTCACCAGCTCGGACCTTGTAGCAGGGAGAAAGAGCACAGAGTATAACAAAACAGCGACTTGCTCCAATTCTAAAACAAGATCTCCCAAGCTGCTCCTTCAGCCCAAGCCTTGAATAAAGCAGAAATGCCCATGTTACGCGAGGATTCTGACAGAAGCCTGTAGCTGACAAGCCAGGCTACCCAGCTTTCCCCCCATAGGAGGGATTCACCCAACAGCCACCCGAATTATCAGGTTACTCTTCCAGCAGCAGCCCTCATGAGTGTTATAAAGGCTGCCCTAGATGCAATAATGAACCCAAGAGTACCCAAAGGACGTGCTGCCCACCGATTGGCACAGCAGAGTACTACTCACAATGTTTGCGGCTCTGACATGCATCTCATAGTTATCTTGTTCACCCTGGGTTGCTCGAGAGACTTGAGTTTCATCCTCAATCTAAAGAAAGAAGTACACATATCCACCTTTACATATTAAAATCATAAAACATGATTACTACACCATAAGGCATCTCATTTCAATTAAGTCTACACCTAGAGTCTCCAGGGCCACCTCTGCACGTTAGAGGCATTTGCGGATCGTCTTTGCTACCCTCCCCGCTTGCTTCTGTGGTTCTCTTCCATTCAGTAGCACCGCCTGGCTGCCCGCAGGGGGGAGGCAGGGAGACCAGCAGCAGCCGAGGAGAACTAACAGCCGCCCACCCTGAGGAAAGAAGGAAC
>VXAK01006632.1:0-17155 GCA_013399435.1 Arenaria interpres | reverse complement strand
TCCTCTCTGGCCGCGCCTCCCGATGGCGGGGCCGGGTCTGGCCGGCGGCGTGGCCATGGCTGACGTGCCCGAGGAGGAGCGGCTCTTCCTGCGGCAGCACCCGCTCCTCAGCCTCGCGGAGCCGGGCAAGGTGGGGGCTGGGGCCCGGGCTGTGCGAGGCTGAGGGGTTCCTGAGGGGATGCCGGGGCCGCCCCCGCAGGGGAGCCATGAGGGGGACCGGGGCCGCCTCCCTAAGGGGTTCCTGAGGGGATGCCGGGGCTGCGTCCCCTGAGGGGGCCGTGAAAAGGGGACGAGGCCGGTCGGTAGCAGACCGGGGAGGGTACCCCGGCAGATGGGCTCGGCCCCGGGGAGCTCCCTGGCCTAGAGGCCTTTCTCCCGCCGTGGAAGTCAGAGGAGGGCCTGGGAGGAGGACGCTGGTGGGAGCTTGAGGTCTCTCCTGCCCTCCCCAGCGCTGGGGTAACCCCCTGGGCTTCCCTGACCCGAGGTCTCTTTTCCTCAGGTGAGATGCAGGCTGACAGGCCACGAGATGCCATGTCGGCTGTCGGAGCTGCAGGCTTATACTAACGGCAAGAGGTACCAGCGGCTGATAAAGACAGCCAGAGAGTTTGACTATGGCAAGTTTGAGCCCCATATAGTGCCCAGCACAAAGAATCTGTACGTATTCTTCCTCTTGTGTCTTACGCTTCACACTTGTTCAATCTCAGACATGAAGTGGCCGAGCTTTCTTGAGCGTTTATGGGTTTTGGGAGGCTGGGAAAGGCGTTACAAACTCTTTATCGACTTTGACCACGGCACTTGTAAATGAAATGTTATTAAGTAATAGCTTACTTAAGTTCTGTTGCTGGCTCTTTTTGTCTCTCTGTGTCTGTCAGACACCAGCTCTTTTGCAAACTGACTCTCAGACACATCAACAAGTTTCCAGAGCACGTGCTGCGTCATGTCCAAGGGAAGCGCTATCAGAAGGCCCTAAAAACATGTAAGTGGCTTTTCTGAAGATACAACCAGCCGAGTTTTTTTTCCCCTGAGCTGCTGAGGTTCCAGTACCTGTACATGAAGGAAGGGGATCCATTTTCTCTAGATTGACAGTAACATACTGTTGTTGCTGTGTGTGCTGGGAAGGAGGATCCCACGTATAAGGAGCAATTGGCCTCTAGCGAATACTTTGGAACGTCCTTACTTGAGAGGAGTGGTTCTAAAACTTCCCCAGAGAGGGTGGTTCACACATCTTAAAGTGTCTCTGTGTTGACATCTTTCCTGTCTTTCATGGTCCATAGTATTGCTGTAAATTATGTGAATATATATATTAGAATTGGAGCTCAACCTACCTTTGAGCTACATTTAACGTAAGCTAGAGCTGGAAATGACCAAGGTGACTGGGTGGCCTTGCTCAGTGCTGCCCCATCGCACTGTTAGATGAGGAGTGCCAGAAGGAAGGAGTGGAGTATGTCCCTGCCTGCCTGCGACACAAGAAGCAGCAGCGGACGCAGCACGCTGATGACCAAATGAACGGGAGCAGGCAGCCTTACAGAAAAGAGGAATTCTGGGAGCCAAAGTCCAGCGATGAGGACGGAGAGGAGACAGATGACAGCATGAGTGACCTGTACCCACGTGAGTAAGAATGTTGGTATCGTCTGTATCCTGAAGAGAGTTTGTTGGCTCATTTTATTCCGGCTTCTTTATACTGCTCCCGTGCTGGAGGTGTGTGACTTCCATCCAGTCAGGGCTTCTTGGGTTTGGAAAAGCTTACCACCACCAAATCAGAAATAACAGTTATCACTAAGAAATAACCAGAGTTGGATCGCATCAGACGTGAGGGGAGGGATACCAGATCCACTAGGATTTGCTGCTTTAGGTATCTCTACTCGCCTTGTTTCTCAGCCAATCCTTGAGTCTGAGAGAGCGGGTCAGGCCGTTGTGCTGACGTACGTCTGGAGGCGCTGCCTTGCTGCAGGGGTGTAACACACAGTCAAACCACAGCACCCCCTGTGCCCAACGGGTCCCAGAATGGGGCTAGTGACAGCACCAGGCACCTTTCTAATAAAACACCAGCGTGTTTATTTCCAAAGTATTTCAGCAGTGATGCGTATACGCTCAGAGACTGGAAATAACTTGGCAAATCACTTTTAAGATGCCTTCAAAGTAAGATTAGGGGGAGGCAGAGCCTATCTGCACAGGGAACTCATCCTGAGCTAAATCTTTGTATTTTAGCTGCACTCTTCCCAGAAAAGAGCCCGGCAGCTCCACAAACCACAAAGGGCAGCGATGACTTTGCAACAGACAGCGAGGATGAGGGGACCAAGCAGAACGGTGACGTGAACGGAGAGGCCGGTGGAAGAATGGATGTTGGCAGAGGCATTGGCAACAAAAGGGGAAAGGTGGGAGTCCCGCTGCCGCATGCAGCAGGGGAGTGGGGGACGGGGATTCCATCCTGTAGGTGTCTGTCTGATCTGTTCCCATCTGAGAACCAGCAGAAGGTGCAAAGCTGTTCAGGAGAATAGACTTTCCCCGTGTGCCAGCCACCAACTTGCATCCTGTGAGGTGTGAATTACTCCCAGTAAATGTTTATCCTGTCTGTGGTAACTAGGGATGCTCCTGCCTGTATAAATAGCTCATATTTGCTGGGATCCTGCTCCACGCTCTCTTTAACAGGGAAACTGAAGCGTTTCTTGTGGGTTCTGGAATCTCCCTGTACACACACAAAAGTTAAACCCTTTTGAAGTCACAGGGTCCTTTCTAGACCCTTTTTCTCCATCTTTTGTGGAACTGGGCAGGTCCTGCCTTTCAGGACATACCCTGGTCCCTCAGAGACTGGGAAGGAGGTAGATGTTACATACGTAAAGATGGATAAAACTTTAACTAAGGCAGCTCCCAAGGGACGGGCCGGATCATTTACAGCCTGATCAAACTGGAAAGTGAAAGTTTAGGCTGAAGTTTAGGTTCATTTCTGTAAGGAGAACATCACTGTTTGTATCCAATGAAACCACCCTCCGTGTCAGAGAAAGGGCTACTAACCTGCAGGGCAGGGCAAGGAGAGATCCTGGCTGGCTGTGACTAGGGCTGAGCTCATTCTGCCTCTGTTGGTAAAGGAGATGACCCTCAATTTCTCTTCCAGCTGCCTTGGGCAGGGCTGGATTTGGGGTTTGGAAAAAGCTGATTGACTTCTTTTCTCCACAGAAACAGTCAGGCCCTTTAAAGAAGAAATTCAAGAGTCATCATCGAAAACCCAAGAACCTCAAGAAAGCAACCAACGGCAAATAAATTTTATGATAAATACATGGCCTGAAGCCTGTTGTATAACAATTCCAGAGGGTGCAGAAAGCTGGCTGAAGTGTTTGCCTGTTCCATGAACAGTTACAGCTGAGGAGGAGAATAGTGGGGTGGAATTAAGTTGTGGAAAGATGATTTTCAGTAGGTGGAAGAGAAAGCACATGAGACCACTAACCAGCATTTCCAGGTAGCCCATCTGGAGTGTCACCAGTCACACACGCCAAGTGGATACAAAGATGCCATTGTTTTATTTTGATTGTTTCCAAAAATCAAAACATTTTCAAACACAACTAAGGTACAAAATACAGCATAAAATGAGAATTTATACTTATTTCTTTTTTTTTTCCACATAGAAAGCAAAAATATATTCAGAATGAATTCCAGAACACTTTGCAGAGCCAATTGATAGCTGACATCCTGCTTGTGGGAGCTTCTCAGCCACAGGGAGAGGTCACTGTATTTTTGGAGATGCATGAATACAGCAGTGTTTGTAGGAAACCAGAATCTTCTGCATCAGGACTCACAGTTAGTAAGTCTGCATATTGCGCTGCCTAGAAATACCTTATAATGCCCTCTGCCTAACTGGGCCCCTTTAGTACCAAAATATTTCTGCTGCAAGGGACAGTATCGGTTCCTTTTCTGGGGTCTTTTGTTGGAAAGGGGACTTGATTTTCACAGAGGAAACCAGTCGTTATTTCAGACTAGTCCACCATCCAGCTCCACAGTTAGACAGGACACAAAGGAGTTAAGAAAAAAAATCAACTGAAAGGCTACTTACAGGAGTTGTTTCTGTCATTCCATTTATAAATACTATGAATATCAACAGCAGTTAAGATATCTGAGAACGGCTGCCTTGATGTAGCCTAAAACCATTCTAGGACCTGCAGTGAAACTGAGGAAAAAAAGAGCATCTCTTGCTGTGTATCCGTAACAGAAAGGACCAGATTGTTTTGCTGTGAAGAGACAGGCACAGTGAACGCTTAAAGTGAAAACTTCTCTTGCAAAACCTTGTTAAACAGAGAGCCTTGTATCTATGTGACCTGAACTGAAACGCTGGCTTCCCCTCCCATCTACCCCCACGTATGAATTCGTTTCCTTCAGCAGCAGCACATCTTGCTGTTACATAGGCCATTTTCCCCCTAAGGTTATGAAATCTGGTTTAACATTCATCAGTGCTCTTCTATTTGTCGTCAGTTCTTTCAGCCTAGTTTTATCTCTTAAAATGCAACCGTTAAGCTGAACTGTCCAGGTTAGTGTCCTTACCAGGAGACCCTGGTAAATAGCTCCTGCTGGAGGTGTTCAGCTGAAAAACTCCTTGAACAAACAGCTGAGCAGCTTTCTCAAGGGAGACAACAGTGCAAGGAATCAAGGTAATGGTAGCAAGCTGGTAGGGCTCGTGCTTTCTAGAATCCTTTCATTATCTAGTGAAACAGGTTCACCTAGTTGACTAGCAGAGGACAAACTGCCTCCTCTGAGCAGCACTAAGCATGTTCATGGCACAGAGGTCGTGGCACTGAGAAGGGAGAACAGGGCCTTCCTCTCTCCTCACCATCACGCTGAGGAGTTCCTCCCTCTGAACACGCAAGTTACATCCCTGGCTGCTTATTCACCGCCCAGGCTTTGCACTTGCATTCTTCAGCTATAGCCCTTTGCCTACAGAGCTGAGAACTGGGGCAGCACAGAGCCGACTTCCACATTCCACCTCTCCTCCCTACACATCTCGGGTGCAGCCCGAGAGGGCAGAGAGAAGGGGCTGTACTCAGGAGCGCAGCGCCCCAGCTCTCCCGCTGTTCAGTCAATTGGGACTTCTACAGCTGAGACACCGACAGAAGTGAATCTAAGAAGCAAAGACTACAGATTAGAAGATCGACTGCTCTTATCTTGCATCTGAGTGCAGGGGAAAAGGGGAATTTCTGCAATTCTGAAGACACTTTCACCAATAACCTGCAATTCAGATATGAATTTGGGATATATACGGATGGAAGCTGGTTAATAGCAGTAAGGAGCTTTTATTATGGAACCTGCAGCACAACTTGGCTCCCTTCTTGGGAATTCAGGAGGGGCAACATTGGGGAAAGAATGCTGAATAAAGAGTTCTTTTGGCACAGAATTTTAACAGAATCTAACATTCTGTCTCTTCAGGAGTATCTCCCTGCCTTCCTTCTTGAAATCTGATTAGCCATACAGGATTCCCAATTAGCAGTACAGGATTCTCCCTTGTTCCCACTCAAGAAGGGAAATGGGACATGTTAGAAAACCCTCTCCTTTTTCTTACGTTGAGGGAGGTTCAATTACTTTCAGGGTTTTCTTTTTGCCTTTTATTTGGGGGGCAGGAAAGACCTCCCCTCTTGTTAAGCAAAATGGAATTACAGGCCTCTGAGCAGCAAAATAACGAGTGATAATTTTTTTTTCTAATGCTGCTTTCCACCTTGATAAGCAGTGCTATAACCAGCAATGGAACTCCTTATGCACAAGACAGTTGCGATGAGGGTGAGAAAGGGGATCCACTTTTTTAGTTATAGCTAGAACCCAAAAGCACACTGAATGATACAGCTGTATCTGCTCACAGTACTTCAAATTTTAAAACATTGCTGACGTTAAAGACAGCAACTGTTCTACTGCAACTCACTGAGGCATCAGCAAAATGCAGGTTCCTTGGGTTAGTTCCAAATCTAGGAAGTTAGAATAAGCCTAGGCAACATTCCTTGAAGAAACAGGATTTTATCTATTATATTACTGGTGCCACTGTAAATCAAATTCAAAACATCTGTGCCTTTAACAGGAAGGGGGCATGTACGTGTAAAATGCTGGCAGTTTTTGTTGAATCCATAGAGAATCAGTTCTGGACTTAATACATTATGTCCCAAGAAGTGTTGTTATTCCTGTTACCACTCTTTTTTCTTCTCATCCATGGAGACTCCGCCAGGGCCCAGTGCAACCACGAGGAGGAGCCCTCCAATTACAGACATGGTCTGGAAGAAATCGTATTTGAGGAAGTCGTGCATAGGCTTGTAAGCTGGGACGGTCCAGAAGGCATTGAAGTAGATGTTGATGCCAAACAGCCAGATGACTAGAGTCAAGGCAGCCAGCTTAGTCTTGAAGCCAATTGCCACCAAGATAATCAGGGCTGTGCCCACAATGTTCTGCAGAATCTGCAAGGAAAAAAACCCACAAGTTCACATACGGGTCTTAAATGGATGCAAAAACATGGGTAAGTTCAGCAGAATGAGTTGTCATGGCACAGATGATTCAATAGCTTTTCCTCAATATTAATTCTACTAAAAAATAGACTTTAATGATAAGCATCAAGTAGGTCCAGCAGCCAGCCTGGGAGCTGGTAACTGTATTCTAGTTCCTTAACTAATACTTTTATACTCGGATACTTACAGAAAAGAAGTTCATGTCAAAATGTAGCAGTGTCATGAACATGAGGACCAGCAGCACACGGCCCCCCAGCTGCATGTACTGCTTAGGAGAGCTTTCCCGCATGGTGGGGACACCAGCAAACATGCTCTTCCCCTCTGAGCGCGACTCAGCCAAAAGCAGCAGTAAGCCTCCCCCAAGGGCAAGGTTCCTACAGAAGGACAGAAATGGGGGAAAAAAAAAACAACAAACAAAACACCCCAGATTATTACAGTTTGCACTGATATATAGATTTAAAGTCTCATCTCACAATTTCAACTCAGTAAGAATCTGCATCCTAGTGAGGAGTTACCTACTCTGCACGCTGCAATGCATGTCTGCGTTAGCTTTCACAGCTCAAACAGCAGCACCGTACACAACAATTTACACAAGCCTTGTAGACACATACAGTCCCCCAGAGAAATCCACCACTCACAGCTCAGGCACAGTAGCTTAGCATCTGCTACGGCATGAATTTAGTTGTGTTGAGGTTATTCTGTACCTCAGGTTTAGCCACAGATGCCAAAGTAGTTCAGAGGTTAATTTGAGAAAACAGAACAGCAGTACTGCTAAAAAGTTACACATTTACAGGGCTGTAGTAAGCCCAGAGTGTAGTTCCTGTGCTGTCCCTGCCCTCCCCTCAGAGGAGAGGGTCGAAAAGGTAACAGCCAGCCATCACTGAGGATTTGACAAGAAAGCTCACATTTAAAAATCCTCCCGACTTAGAGAAGGTGTTGGAAATTTAAAATCCCAATAACCACTCTAATATCTACATGCTTTAGTGTTCTTGGAAAATGCCTTCAGCCACACATAAGCACAGTCACTATTTTAGCAGGTTGCTGATCCAGCCTAGACAGTGGTTTGTGAGCTCTAGGCAAGGGGGTCAGTAGCAGAAGAATTTAGGTCCTAGCGGATTGGGATCAGTCTTTCCTTTCCACAGCACTGAGCCTCCTGTCTGTGTTTAACACAGACTGTGTGGATAGTATTTTTAAGTGCTTTAATTTCTTGTTTAAATCTAAGTGCATAATTTATAGCATCTTCCTAGTAAATACTATATACAAAGATCATTTCCTCTGTGAGAACAGCAGTGACAGACAACAGTTTTTATTCTGTTTTGATAAAAACTAAGAAGCAGACATACCTCATCAAGAACTTCAGGTCCCATAGAATGCTGTATGCAATAGTCTAGGCAAAGAAAAAGACAGGTTAAAACACCATATAAATTATACCGAACTTCTGAATTTATGTTCTAATCTCAAGCCTGTACTATCCATAGCAGAAGTCAATCAGAAGTGTGTTATACTGAAGGAAACAAGGTAGGTTACATCACTGTGGTCTGATGAGTCAGTGTTAAAAAGGAACCAGAAGCCAGAATTTAACTTGTTCTTTAGCTCCTGCAAAAATTCATCAGTTTTGAACAGGAAGGATGCTACTAGCTAGGATCCTCTGTGGTGGGGACAGCCAAACCACCTACAAGTTCCACATTTGGCACATTACTGACACACAGGTAAATTGCAAGTTACTACTGCTAAATTGGTCAAGGTCAAGTATTAAACCAACATCTCCAGCTAACTAATTGCAATTACAGCCAAGGATCTATTGGGCACATCAGAAGAACAGAAGCAGTTCAATGCCATTGAGGACTGGCACTAGGCCAGGGTGGAGAACAATTCCCGGGCTGCAAGTTGTACTTATATATTGGTACTATGAGGGCTAAGAGAGAAGATCTGAAAGATACGGTTTAGAAGGGCTGAAGACTTAAGCCTCCTACCTGTAATGCTATAATTCCAAACAGTCCAAAGCAGGCATATTGCACAAAGTTCCTACTCAGCACCAGGATACAGCCGCCTGAGTTGGGGAAATTGAACACAGTTACACTTGTGGCTTGCGCAGGAAGAGATGCTGCAGGAATGCTAACTTCCCATTTTATTCAACTGTGCCACGGAGAACATCAGGCAGGAAATTTTATTGGCACAAGTCAGTTTGAGAACCAAAATGTTTTAGTGCATTTTAAAGTGTTTTATAATTTCAGAAGTATCTTTTATTTTACAAAGGGTAAGCACATGCTGAATGCACACCCCAACACACAACCCTGTACAGCAGCTATTAGTGTTAAAGCATTAAAAGAAGTTAAAAAGAAACTCAACTCGTCATGGATTTTCTTTATTTTTAAGTGCAGTAACTGTTCGGGCAAACATGCTGCACTCCTTTTCCTTCAAAGCTTCCTCAAGTCTTCTGTCACAAAGCACTGACAGTCTTTGCCACTTTGACATGAGGACTGTTAACTATATAAAGTTAAAAAATATGAGGGTATAAAACCCTAAACACAAGACAAAGAGTTGGCAGAGCAATCAAGAGCAGTAGATCAGGGATATATCATAAATAAAAAATATTTTTTACTTCTCTCCATGCCTGATACCTTAAGTCCACCTAACGCACAGAGAAGCCCTGCTTTTGGGATTATTTTGATTCCTGGGCTTTGAAAGTCTGACACAAACACCTCTCTCAGGCTTAAGTGTACCAGCCGCAGGTTAAGACTTTGCCATTGAGATTAATACCCATAAAACTAGCAGGCTGAGAAAGTCTTAACACTGCCCTGCTTAAGAAAATACGAGCATTTCATTTAAGAGAATTCGGGGGCGTAGCATGTGTTTATAGATGCACGTACAGAATTGAAAACAGATTGTCCTAATGGACTCTTGGCATCTCTGACTCAGCGGTAGTGTGTCACAAGAAATTCTCCAAGACTACTTCCAGGAAAGGCTGAAGCAGGTCATTTAAGAGTTCTTTTAATTCAGCCCATGTAGTACTATCGGTTCTAAGCTGTCAATGGCTATTAAGAAATCAGTGAGGCGTCCCGTGCTTACATGATTCACAGTGCTCGCATGAGCCAGGGTGGCAGACACACTGGAGTGCTCTGGCATCCACCTTAACAGCCTTAGAGCCACTTACTCAGCTGTCCGAAGAGATTTATGAACACAAAGATGGAGGCCAGGAAATAGCCACAGTTCCACGTGCCATCAATGTAATCCCTCTGTTCACTCCACTGGAACCACATGCGGATGCCATCCTCCAGGAAGGTGCTGATCAGGCACAGGCGGGCCACGTGCGGGAGGTACTGCTTCGTCACCCGCAGGAACTGCACAGGCAGACACCATCGTTAGCAGGGAAGGGAGGCAAGCAGATACTCAAGGCATAACAGATCCATGCACTCCGAGGATCAGCAGTTCTCACGCACAGGGTCATCAACATCTAGAGAGAACATACACTTGGGACTCGGATTTAATGAAATCCTTCCCCAGTTTGAGACACTTGGGAGCAGTGAGGGAAACCTGTTGGCATGCTCCACCCAAAGAGCACTTTGGACAAAGACTTGGAGAAAAGCAGAATCCAGCAGCACCTTTCTATGTAACAGGAAAGTGTTTTGATGGAGATCTCTCTAGCTGAAGGCTGACCTTGGCTTTAGTTTGTCTATCTCAGGGTTTCATGTTACAGCTCAACTATCAGATAGCCAGGAGCTGAAAGGGCAATTCTACTCCCACCCACAAGCTCAGGCACTCAACACCCTGAAACAAACCGATTCAGGGAGTCGGGCCGACAAAAGAATAATTCTGTAAAATTAAAAAAAACATTAATAAGCTTTCTGCCAAACTACTTCTCTCTAACAGCTTAGAACAGCAATGGTGCAAAGCACATGTACTTGTGTAGCAGGAGCATCTATTAGATCAGTGTAGACATTGCATGAAATCGCACCCTCTCTGCAAGTATACACAGTTTCTACTACCGTTAAAAACAGCATCTTCTGCAGAAAGAAAATAGGCACTTATATACACAGTTCAGTATAGTAGTTAAAAGGAAATTGTACCATCACTGCTGAGCCTCAGTTCTTGGGAATGCAAGACGTATCTGGTCCCATATACCCCTCCCTCCTGCAAGCTCATCGGTTAGTTTACTCTACAATCACAGTAATTATAAAGGAACAAATACAGAATTGCCAAACAAGGTCTAGACCAGCACACTCTATAGGGCTGTGAAGTGCACAGGAAAACTTACTGCCTCTGCATTATGACAAGTGCTTAACTCTTACCCAGTTTCCTAAACAGCACTGGTTATTACTTAATGGAGACTTCCACCAGGCTCTGCGTTGTCACTCTGAACGCAGGCTGGCGTCTGGCTGGGCCAATTCATGCACAGGTTCAGCTCTGGCAGATGACCAGGAGGACACGCTTGGAGTCGGTGTATGCTACTGTTTGATTAAAGTGCAATCTAGTAAGAAACAAAGCTAACTAGATTATCCAACAGGTTTCTACCTCCAGCTGACAGGCAGAGTTCGGGCAGGTTGACACTTGCCACAAGCAGAACTGCCGGACTCCACAGAGATCCCTGCGTTAGAACTAGGAGGAGGAGCCGTTTCACAAAACCCCATGATCCCACACAAAGTTCGATGTGTTGTAAGGTACATTGATTCATGCAGTTTATGCAATATTACAATACTTCAAGCATGAAAAGGGGTGGGGGAACCTACATGTGTATAGGTGTCTTCCAGACAGCATTGAATCATATTACACACACACAAAAAAAGGACAGAAAAGCCACACAACCCTTTCATTTCATAATTCAGTATTAACACCGACTTCAGGTTAAACAATACAGCCAATTGGTTTCTTTCTGGGTAGATTTTTTTTTTTAAAGTTCTCACAGCATTTTATGTTTTCAGTACATATGGGAGTGCAAAGAAAGGAGACTAAAGCTTTCCATGAACATTTATTCTTGCCACAGTAATCAGTAAATACTAAAGGCTGTTCCAAATCCTACGCAAATGACAAGCCTTGCTTCCTGTGAAACAGAAGATTATCACAAGAAAAAAAATCCAGCAAGCATGCTAAATAGTTAATTAAACAGTTAATACCGGAACACACTACACTAGTTGTACTGCACGTATCCAGAGTCTAAGGGTCAAGATCCAAGTCAATCAAGTACATTTTAAGTGCAGCTGTACTCTGACTCGGGGCTGCCACTTCAGGCCTTTTTTAAGCCATGTCAACAGTTGGATGAATGAGTCAGAAGAAAATTTGTGATCTTTGTCACTGAATGAGACATCCATCTTGGTTTACAGCTTTCTTTTCTCCTGCGTTTCACTGTACATTTGGGCAAACTTGCTGAGGAGTACCAATGACAAAGTTAATTTGGAAATAGTACAAAATCAGAAGTTGTTTGTAAAGTAAGTCTGCCTTGTCAAGAAATGGGACAGACAACTTTGGTGTAGAAGGACATGAAAGAGGACAAGTGTTGGGCATCTGCAGGAAAAGGAAAAAGGCACTGCTGTGAGAAAGCTGAAAGGAGAAGCAAACATTCAAGAGGGGACCTGCCTCCAGGCCCCATCTTTGCTGCTTCTGAAGTGGGTGATGTGAGCTGATCTCATCTTCCCCTTCCCCAAAACCACACAACTGCCAACAGTCCAGGCAGAAAAGGCATTTAACATTTACCTGTTCTCAGGGCATATAGAGGGAAGGCAATGCTAGCTATTAAACATGAGTGTGCACACCCAATCAGCTTAAGACAAGTCAGAAAGGCTGAAGCCTGAGGCAGCTGCAGCACTAAGCAACCTTATCATGACACACATCATCTTCGGACATCCATAACTCATGTGGCTGCATTTACCGAGCGACGCACAAGCTGAAACCCCTGTACCCAGCAAGCTTAAAGAAAATAAGCTTCAGAAGCAGACTATATGAACAAAAATCCAAGCTAAAAGAACAACTAGCCATGAAATATAGAGAGAAAAGAGAAAGCTTATGTGCTAACAAAAGAGCGTAACAGACATCAAGTGATTTTACGATTAGAGGATTCAGGTATAAATCACCAAAGTAATTTAACCAAGGACAGAGTAACTTGTAAGAAACAGAGGACCTCTAGAAGTGAGACTGAACTAATAGTACCAGAAGCCCTGGGTTTGTCCCTACACATCACTAGCAACACGTGGCTCCAACTCTGTGCCCTGAGACCACTTCCTTTATGATTCACAGAGATAAAAGCAGCACATACGGGAAACTCGGTAGCTGCTAAGAAACATATCCAGCTAAGGCAAGGGGCTTGAAACACACACTCTGCTAAGCACAATGCATGCAAGCCAAAACAAAGCTGCTGAGATTGATGGAAGTAGCAGCGCTAAACCCACCGCATGAAGTAATTAAATGGTTTATTCTGCTATGGGCCTTGCATCAACTGTTCTTAGCACATACTGCTTCCTTGCAAGAGGCAAAACATCTTGAGAAAAAAAAGACAACAAAATGCTATAGTGAAACTATTTTAAAGAAGAACAGCTGGTTCTGTGTTGGAGCCAAGTCACTAACATACACCAGAGGGGCTTTGTGTCAGCACTTCCCCTTCTAACGGGATTAGAAAGGCAAAGATAGATTTAAATGCTTCTTTTGGTTTAACGAGCAAAGAGGCACATGGGGATCCAGGGATCCCTAAAAATCAAATCTCTGCTCAAGACCTATTTTTCAAAAGGAAGCTTGAAATAGTCAAATCCATAGAGGCCTGCTCAAAGTGAGGTAATAAAACGATTGTTTTGACTCTTATTGCACTTTCTAAACTATATCCCACCTCCAACAGTCTCAAATTTGTTAAAAATCCAGTCTTTTTTTTTTAAACATGTACATACCCTAGCATAATTACATGCATTTTAAGACCAAAACACAGGCAGGAGTTGGGAATTTTTACTGTCACCTCGGGATATTCTGTCCAAACACAGAAGTCTTTTCTGTGTGTGTACACATGCTCCTGGATCAGAGAAATTATGATCGTTGTGATGAACACCAGTCTGCTAATCTATGCAGAAAGCCCTCGTGGGCTGCACAGCTTTATCGGTCTAGAGCTTTTAATAAAGATGTATTCCAAGTATCTAGCTTGTATACGTTTAACAGATTGCTTTGTTCTGGGACTATAGAGACCTCCAGCAACCTGGGACACCAGTGATCTTGTTTAATAATATATATATCCACTTAAGGAGATATCACCCCCCAAAAAAATAATCGCAAGGACAGTAGCACCCATCATATTGGGCTAATTAATATCTACAAGTTATTTGAGAAAACTGGGAACAGAAGCTTTCACACTTATTTCAAAAAGCAAGAAGAGAGCTCTGACCCACTAGAACATTGCCAGTGGTCTTAATCAGGTTTTTAAATGCAGGAACATTTCTCATGGCAATGCTCTTAACTCCTGAAGTGTGCTTTATACCAAGTCCCTCTTCTAAAAGGCCATTTATTAATCAAGTCTTTAAAATGGGATTTATTAGTTTTGTATTGCATTTTGCTGTCTCTCTTCATGGGAAGATTCTTTCCCAGCCCAACCAGAATAAGCTATTTGGCTTATAATGATAAAGGATCAGTGCACTGACATGACTATGTTATCAAGAGTTTCCAAATCTAGGGTTTTTAATATAAAACACAAAAAAGTTCAGACTAACAATGAAATGTTTTCTTCTCCCTTGGGTCTTCTGCAAAATAGGATACAAAGATATTAGAATTAGCTGAACAACAGGCATCACCATTTATGCTGGAAAATTAAATAAAACCCCCAGAGTCTGGATCTCCCTTACGGCCCTTTCACTGCAATACAATGACTCAATAGTCTCCTTGCATTTTTGCCCATAATTTTTTTCAGAATGGCAGAAATACCAGGCACCCACATTCCTAAAGATTATTAGAGACACCAGAACTTGAGATCTGTCCCCTCTTATGGGGATTACAGGGGAGAGACAGCCAGTTCTATAACCCTAATCAATCAGTACAGGCCCCAGATACAGCTATTTGCAGTATGATGTCAGCAGTACATGGTGACTGCAATGAAAAGCTCAGCATATATTCTAACAAGAATCACTAAAAAAGAGCTTAACTTTGAGTATGTAAATTATTTAATTGATAACATTGCGCTGGGGTTATGGGGCTTAAAAGCAAACCAACTCATAAAACCTGTAGCTGGGCATCATTTTGAACCAATATCCTCATTTCCTTGCACTGCGCATGACCTAGATCTTGAGAACCCCTCCTATTTCCCACCCTCCCCAATATTTAGAAAGTTGCCTTCTCTAACATCAATAGGACCACCCCCCAACACCCACCGAGTAGCTGCCTCCTCCACTGCAGTCCCTGAAAACTGCCAACAGCACAGCAAGGGGAAGAGCTCGCCAGCCACACAGGCTACAAACTCATGCTACAGGCAAGCTAAACTAACGGCTCCATTTTATTTTTCCCCTGCCAGTTCAGGTCTCCAGTCCTGTGACAGAAAAGTACTAGTGGAATGAAGCCCTGGGAGAAGTAGGACAACCCCTTTCACTGACAGTTTGCTGTCAGACAAGCTTAGCTGCCTTTCTACAGCCATGTCTTCAGTGCACTAGTTCTCCTCTGGATTAAGAGCCACTTGTTATTACTGGATGCCTTGGCATCTAAGGCACATGTTTCTAATTCAAAGGGAAATTACAGCATTTGAGAAAATTAAGCTTTAATGTTTGAATTTAAGGAACAGATTATTCTTACTTTTTGTAAGAGACATTCAGTACTTACTGATAAACCATGGAAGTAGCTGTGACACTCTCCCACAGGGCTTTTATGCTACAGAAATTAAGACCCATTAGGTCTTGAGGACTAGTACAGGGAGTGGAGAAAGCAAGGTTATCAATGAGAATGCATTCAGCTCCCAGAACAGCCATTGTCCAGCTTCACTTCCTCCGCCTCCATCAAGGGAAATTTCAACATAATTTCAGTCCAAACGTTCCAAGTATTTTTTTTTAATCCAAGATGAACTAACAGCTTCTGTAATGCCAAGTATTAACTTTGCAATATATACCAAAGGTTATTGTTCAGTAAATCTCTCCACTCCTACATTGGTGTGATACTGAATTTTAGCAGCATACACAGTACTGAACCAGGCAATTATCTGGAGGCAGATTTATCAAAGGAGTTAGTTACTTGGAAAGCTGTAAAAATTGTTTTGCAATCTGATGGGTAAGCATATGCAAACACCCCAAATTCCGCAGCTAAAGGGAAGACTCATCTTTAAATAGAACGTGGCTAAGCACAAATAAAGTTGTGCCATTTAAAACTCATTTCAGGAGGAAGCAAACCACACTTTAGCTGGACAAAGGAGCTTTCAGTAGTATGAAAAAGGGGTGTTAAAGACATCTAGAAATAGTGACTCAGGAATAAACAGAGAGGTGTTATAAAGAGGTCAGGACGAGTGTTGTAAATTTTGGCAAGTGTAGTGAACACTGTAGTGATAGTTTACTTTCTCCTCTAAAAGGAGTGAGAGGGGAAGGTAAATAGAGAATGACAAAAACGATGCAGACACCCCTTAAACTGAATGCTACCACACACCATAAGAAGCTCTGTCTCTAAAACGAGTCTCCATCTGGGGTTGGGGAGGAAGTGCAGAACAGGTTTTCCCAGTGAAACTCAGTTAAAGACACAGAGGTAGCACAGCCCCCTCATAGCTGTGACGTGTTATCGTGCACCACACAACTCACACTGCTTCAGCAGTCAAGAGTTGTAGAACCAGGCAGAATCAGATTTTCCAGAGAACTTGCTAAATATGATTAGATGCTGCCTCTTATTTTCAATTAGATGAATCACCATGACAGTGAAGGTCTTTCTAACACCATCACCAGCTGATCAACTTACTTACACTCAAAATATTCCTGCTCTCACATATAATAAGAGACCAAAAACTTGGATTTAAGAGAAAACTGTAAGGACTTCCACTGAAATAAACATAAGAAGTGTTACAAGACAACATCAGCTTCTTTGCTTTCCTTTTACCCCAATTCCAAGCACAGCAGTAAGGTACTGGCTAGTCTCTTCCAGACATGGGTCAGGGTTTACAGCTTTGCTTCCCTGCCCCCACCACCCCACCTCAGTTCCCCGCACCCCTTTAATGCCCTAATTGCCAACCTGGACAGCTTGCAAGACGAGAGCAGGTCAGCCTCCTGCCCGTTTACCCACTCCCCAGGAGAAGCTCGAGAAAAATCCGCTTGCTCGGCTGTACGACCGGCCCCAGAGCTTGGGTGAAGGCCGGAGACCCGGCCACTCCGGCGGGGAGCCAGGCCCCCAGGGCCCCCCTCGGGGACAGGGCAGCCGGGAGAGCCCACAGCCCCACCAGAGGGTCGGACCGCCGCCATCCCAGCCTGCCCTAGCGCTAGGCCCCTCAGGGCAGCGGCCTAGTGGCCGAACCCCCCCACCGCCATCCCCTCAGCTCAGGGCCCGCCGCGGCGCCCCCCTCACAACCGGCCCCAACGCCTGAGGGAGCGGCCCAGCGCACAAAGGCCGCCCGGGTGGGCGCCCACCTGGTCCGCGAAGTCCTCGGCGGTGCTCATAATATCGTTCTGGCCCATGGCGGCGGCAAGAAGCTGCTGTACGCGCCTGGGAGCCCGGCCTGGCTCTGGCAGACGGCGGCGGCGGGAAGGGCGGGCGGAGGGAAGGAGCGC
>VXAK01006631.1:62006-136906 GCA_013399435.1 Arenaria interpres | reverse complement strand
AAAAAAAAGAAAAAAAAATAATATATTAAACAAAATGCAAGCGCTTGGGCGAGAGGAAGGGTGACGGTGGTGCCTTCACCCTGCTCCCTCTGTCCCAGCCCGCCTGCCGGGCTCCTCTTGGCCTTCACCCTGCTGCCTCCATCCCTGCCCCGCAGCCCGGTCCTCCCACCGCGCTTCAGGAAAGGCAGGAACTAGGCTGCCAAAACTTATTTCATAGAATCATAGAATGGTTTGGGTTGGAAGGGACCTTAAAGATCATCCAGTTCCAACCCCCCTGCCCTGGGCAGGGACACCTCCCACCAGGCCAGGTTGCTCCAAGGCCCATCCAGCCTGGCCTTGAACCCCTCCAGGGATGGGGCAGCCACAGCTTCTCTGGGCAACCTGTTCCAGTGTCTCACCACCCTCACAGGAAAGAATTTCTTCCTGATATCTAGTCTAAATCTCCCCTCTTCCGGTTTAAAACCGTTACCCCTTGTCCCGTCAAGTCCTTGTCCTGTCCTGTTTGTTACAACACGTCCGTCCTTCGGGAAACGACCCATCCCGACAAGACACCTTTCCTTTTTCTACTCCCACGGATTGCTCCCCTGGTACTAAAAAAAACAGTCTGGGGAACCATCGACGAACGTTACCGCCAGCATTGGCCGTCAAGACAAAAGGTGGGGCTGGCTCTTGGGAAAGGTATATGTATTTAAGTCGTTGCCATCACAATGTCAAATACTTCATATGCACCTTTGTTCATAACCCGGCTTGCAACAGCGCCAAGTAAAGATTTGTTACCGGTGCGGGTGATTAAGCAAGGTGCCTGAGCTCGGGCTACCCTAAGCCTTTGAGGAGTCGCACAAAAATCAATGGTTCTGGAAGAAAGGCATGTTCGCTGATGGAAATGAAAGACCGGCCTTTGATGCTGTGCATTTCACAAAGCTTCCCTTAGTCTCGCTGCTGAAAATGTTCATTTTATGACAAAACAAAGCTGCAGGTATATGTGGTTGGGGGCGACTTGGTTCATGAGTTTTTTTAGAAACAAAGAGAGGGCAATCTCGTCTGACCCAAAGTCCTCCTCAACCCAAACTTCCTCAGGCTCACTATGGTGAAAAAACACCTGGAAATCTTCTCTGTGCGCAAAGAGGTAGCTTTGGAGAGATGCCTGTAACGTAGTGATGTCCCAGGCACGGTCAGACTAATCACAGAATCACAGAATGATATGGGGTTGGAAGGGACCTCTGGAGATCATTTCGTCCAACATCCCTGCCAAAGCAGGGCCACCCAGAGCAGGTTGCACAGGAACTTGTCCAGGGGGGTTTGGAATGTCTCCAGAGAAGGAGACTCCACCACCTCTCTGGGCAGCCTCTGCCAGGGCTCTGCCACCCTCACAGGAAAGAAGTTCCTCCTCATGTTTAGGTGGAACTTCTTGTGTTCAAGTTTGTGCCCGTTCCCTCTTGTCCTGTCCCTGGGCACCACTGAAAAAAGACTGGCCCCATCCTCTTGACACCCACCCTTTAAGTATTTATAGGCGTTGATCAGATCCCCCCTCAGCCTTCTCTTCTCCAGACAAAAAAGACCCAAGTCCCTCAGCCTTTCCTTGTAAGGGAGATGCTCCAGGCCCCTCATCATCTTTGTAGCCCTCTGCTGTACCCTCTCCAGCAGTTCCCTGTCCTTCTTGGGAGCCCAGAACGGGACCCAGTGCTCCAGATGGGGCCTCACCAGTTGCACTGGCAATCCCAGGCACACTCATTTGTGTGCACGTTTTTCCACCACCGGCCCGGTACACCCTGACTTTCAGTCATGAGATGGTTTCACCGTGAGGGAGAGGCGCACATCATCCAACCTGCCACGCACGCCCAGGCGGGTGGATTCCCAACACCTGCCTCCCGTGCAAAAAAAATAAAATAAATTAATGGCAAGCACTGGGCCATGGTGGAAAGGACACCAGTCCTTGAGGCTGGTGCCACGACTCCCGAGCCGATGGACACATCTCCTCCGAATGAGCAGCCCTTGGCTGCCCAACCGGTACTGCCGACAGGCGCAGCGCTACGTGGGGAGGAGGCACCTGCGACAGCAGGGTCTGAACGCAGACAGCAAGAGCTGATACTCTCCCACCTTTTTTTTTTTCTCTTTTCCATCTTAAATGACTTCCTTTTCGGGTCCCGTTTTCCTGGGAAAATGTTAGCTCTTTCGTGATGTTACAGTCATAGTGATGGGGTTCTGCATCTGTTTTATTTTAGATACAGGTATATATACCAGGGGGGTTGGTGTATAGAACCTCTGGTCCCTGTAGAGATCTGTTTAAGAGCTATATAATTCCTTCAGCCCATAGTTCCCTTCTCGCTTTTTTTTTTTTTTTGCCTATTCCTTTGTATTTTCGCAATCAATTTATTTCTTGAACTGGTTTTTTTTTTTCCTCTTTGCATAATGAAAGCCCTTAAAAGTAACAGGGGAAATTAACCAACGTATAAAATGTTACTTTATAAAAGAAACAAATTAATGTGGAAAATCCTGTTTGTCTAACCATTTCTAATTCGGTATCGGTGATCGTAAGATAGGACTTTCAATAATAGAAAAGATGTTCAGAAAGGGGCATGATTTTAAGTTGAGGGGGACCCTTCAAATTCATCTTAGACTTTTGAAAGAAAGACATTCCTGTTTCCTGCGAGTTTGGACATTTTGTCACATCATAAAACTATATCACATCTTTTGGTTTTTTCTTTTTTTTCTTTTTTCCTTTTTTTTTTTAAAAATTCTGATTCACGCCAGCTCTGTTCAAGGCACACATTTCTGATTTCAGCTAAAAACCCCCAAACATTTCGCCACGCTCAACTCGCATCGAAATTAAGACAGACAAGACAGTTTAAAAAACTAAAGAGCAGGTAGAATGCTTTGAGCTCTGCTTATGAAAAATAAATAATAATTTTAAAAAAAAAAAAGACTCCTGACACATTTCTGAAAAGTCTTGAGAGCAGGTAAAACACAGAAACAACAACCAAGGTTTCTGCCTGTGCCTGTCTGGATGGTCAGGCCAAGCAGAAAATAAAACCTGATGCAGAGTGGGTGACATTTGCCATCTGAAACGTATTGTAAATGTTTCAACACCTTGACAATGAAGCACGGAACAGAAGCTTAGAGCATCCAAGACCCTTCAGTTAAACAAAATGAAAACGGGCAGCTCTGTTTAGGGAGGTGCCTTTCTTAACATCTTTCATGTCTGCTTCAGGGGAATCGTACTTGAAAAGCCCAATAGGAAGACAAAAACTATATATGAATAAAATGTAATTATTTTTCCACATCTGGATTACCACTCTAAGAGAAACTGACCTCTGAGACTTCTCTGCGATGTTTCCCTGCAAAAAGGAGTTGGCTCTTACAGAAGACCTGCTGGCCAGTGCCAAAACCCATTTCTCTGGCAGAAGATACCACAACCATAGGACATTTCTGCCACAAGTTATACAGAATCAGAGAACCGTAGAATGGTTAGAGTTGGAAGGGACCTTAAAGGTCATCGAGTTCCAACCCCCCTGCCCTGGGCAGGGACACCTCCCACCAGACCAGGTTGCTCCAAGCCCCATCCAATCTGGCCTTGAACCCCTCCAGGGATGGGGCAGCCACCGCTTCTCTGGGCAACCTGTTCCAGTGTCTCACCACCCTCACAGCAAAGAATTTCTTTCTAGTATCTCATCTCAATCTCCCCTCTTTCAACTTAAAATCCATTACCCCTCGTCCTATCGCTACACTCCCTCATACAGAGTCCCTCCTATAGGGAGGGGGACTCTCCTGTAGCCCCTTCAGGCACTGGAAGGCTGCTAGAAGGTCTCCCTTCTCTCCTCCAGCCTGAGAACAACTCCAACTCTCTCAGCCTGTCTTCTCACAGGAGAGGTGCTCCAGCCCTCTGATCATTTTCATGGCCCTCACGCACAATACTCCGAGTATTTCTTCATCCTACCTTATGTTCCCAGCTCTTCTTAGTCTATGCCTTGAAAATCATGGGTCTCCAGGCTGTGCAGTTATATTCCCCCTTTTGCTGTGCCTTGTTGTTCCAGGAAAGCACAATCAGAAGGAGCAGGTGCTCTGCAGACATAACCTGCCAGGCCAAACAACTGGTATTCAGTCTCACCCAGAGCCCGTCTTCACACCGCTCCCAGCTTCACCGCCCTCCACCTTCTCTCCCAGTCAATGCTCAGCCTCTGGAGATTGCTGTCTCCAGCCCTCCTGGTACCTACTACCTTCTGGGCTTCCCACCCCCTCACAATCTGGAGAATTAGCACCCACCCCACCCCTCAGCAGCCAGATAACCCACCTGGCTGTTGCTGGTTATCCAGGTCAGTGTCACCCTTTGGCAGACACAGCTATCGTGCCAATAATGTTGTTGCCAATAGACAAATACCTTACTGGAGTAAGTTCTGTGAAATGGGCCCATCTGCTGTGCTTTCCCAGGGGCAACCTCAGGGTGGAGCACTGGAACACAGAGCAATCACGATTTCTGGTCATTTTATCCATCACTAGAGAACTTGGCCAGTGCATGTTGCTCCCATCTATGCGACCCTCTTGTTGCGTGGTTGTCTGGAGCAGCAGAAAGGTCTCAAGAAGTAGCTGGTGGATGAAAAAGAGTGGTACGAGGTGGTACCATGCCAAAATCCTCAGAGTCTACCCAAGGAGCAGCTGAGGGTAGAGGGAAAAGTGCACGGCCCAAGGTGGCATGCAGATCTGGGGTGTGGAGGTGACCAAATTTTGGAGGGATAAAATGGTCAGGGCAGCACCCTGAACTGCAGGACTAACGGGGAATTCACATAGGGAAGGCAGATGAGCAGATGGGGCCTAAGTAGGGAAAGAACTAATTAGCTGGAATTTCTTAGTTTAGGTCTCTAGTGGAAGGCAGATTTCTTTTACTTTTCCGTGAGAAAGGCAGTATAGTTCTTGCTATATTCCTGGAGGGAAGCCTGGGAGATGGACTACTGAACTTCAATGAAAGATTTGGAGCCCTTATCATGATTTTTCTCGCAGTCTGCTTGCAATTTTTTACCCTTCTAGATTAATGGCAATACTGGAACATAACATTGTCATGTGGTGGAACATATTTAGACTTACATAAATATTGCAGACCTGAATTATTAGTCAAAGAAGTTTGTTATTTACTTACTTGTAATTCTTTGCATTTCACTTATCTCATAAGGTTAAACTGGTCTTACGGATTCCACTATCAATTTCCCTTTCGGAATGTCTTTTGCTGACACATTTCAGTTTCCAGCCTCCCAGAGAATTTTTGGTTTGCTTTAGATGCTTTCGTTATTTGGCTTTCTGATCGTCATTAGTGCCGTTAAAAGAAAAAAAAAAAAATGGAAAATTGTCAGCAAATACCCAGATTTTTCAAAATAACAACCTTCATTCCAGAGTCTGAATTTTCTAAGGGTGCTCCCTGTAGCCCTTCCCAGCCTTTGACATCCATCACTCCTTCTCGTGGTCCTTAGCAAGGAACCTCTGTGTTTTTCTACTACTTCTGCTAACACTGGGGATCTTGCTAGATTTCAGTGGAAGAGGGACTGATCCCTAGTGATCAGGATTATCTTTCTACCCTGGCAGATCATCTCTTATCCACTATCCTCTTTCTCTGAATGTCTAATCTAACTAATCTAGCTAGCTATTTATACCATATTCACCACTAGGTTTTTTGAATGCCATAGAATAAAATCAAATGGGTCAAGGCCCAGTGATTTTTAATTTTTTAACCCCTTCCATCTTAAATATGGAAGGATTAGGTTTGCAATTTTTTTTTTTTTTAACCCTGCTGTGACTGCTGAAGGAAAACTAAGGCAAAGAGCTGGGTTTTACACACGGACAAAAAGAGTATTAGTTTCTGCAGAAATTTCTGTGCTTTTTGAAAGCCTGAGCTCTCCAGCTCTTAAATATAAACTTTGGTTCAAGGTATTTTTACCTTCTCTGACTTCAGATGTATGGTTGCATTGAAACACTTCATTTTTATGAACATCTTTTTCCTAAGAAGAGTATTTTCTTCTTCCAAGAAATTTAAACTGCTGCTGTTTTGAGTGAGGTATTTTGGTATATGACCATAAACACACCAACAAACAAGCAGAGTGAGTTTCCTTTGTTTGCTATTTAAAAGCACCCGATACATGTTAATTATCAGGCAGGGAGCACACGGGGAAAAGCAGGGTCTCTCTAACGGGCTACATCCAATAAAGACACCAAAATCATAACATTCCACGCAGAACAAGCATAAATAATCTGTTTATCTCCTTTTTGCCATGCTATAATAAGAAATAAAATTGCTAACGGTGCTGATATTTAGGTTGTTATAACTAGATACATCATCATTAACATCCCCTTTAAATGATCTGGGATACTTTCAACCTCTCCCCAGGGAATTGTCTCAGCTTCTCTCCCGACTGAGCCGTCAGACTACACGGGAAAGGATTTAGCAGTATTTTGCGGGGTGTAGGCACAAGCGCTACTACAGGAGATGGAGTTTATATAGACTCTTCTAGCAGAATTTAAACCAGTTCCTTGAATGAAATAATCTTTATCAGAAAAAAAAAGACAGTTTTTCCTAGCATATCCAATCCTACTTTAACATTGCCTAGTATAGCTGTGTCAGTCATGGGTGGGAAATATCACATATATAAAGGATCCGTCAAAATGTCTTTTTTTTTTTTTCCCAGTTGTTGATGCAGTGAATTGGAAATACACATTCTGAGGTGAAACATGGCATTCAGACACTCCCCTAGGAAATGACTAGGTTTTTCCTAAGCCTTAAATCTACTAGCCAACATTTTAAAGTTAAAGCATTCCCAAATACCACGGAAAGCTTGCAGTCTTTCGGGCTTTTCATCAGCCTCTTAAATAATTATTTCAGTAGCTGGTGGGTGCCCCCTGTCATAGGCAAACAAATCCCTTCCATGTGCATTTGAGCTTTTTTTTTTTTAATGGCAACAGGAAGAATAGGTGAATGGCATCTAAGTGATTTCATTTTGGCCCTACGTATCTGTAATGAGACTGCTTAGTGAGCATTTGCAAATATCTTTTTCATAAAGTTTTAATGCTCTACCGCTACACCCCTAGCAGAGCATCCCCAGTTAAAGTTGTCCCGGGTAGAGTGTGGCAATAACGTTTGTAAACCGAGTAGCGTTCCATGGGCATTAACTGCTAGTTTATCCTCTTGGCCACCTGGGTGCAAACTCCAATCTAGTCAGGAATCTAGCCAGTTTACTGGCCTTAATCTGTTTTTCAGGTGGGCATTTCCCCTTACAGAAAGACACGGCGCAACGTATTTGATGATATCTAGACAGGAGACATCTGGGATTAGTGAATCTAAAGCATTAATTTCTCATCCACCAAGACTTCATGGGATATATCTATCTATATCTACCTCTCTCAATTTCTCAGTCTCACATCTATCTGTCCATACCAGTTGCCAGCTTAGTCCCATTATGAGTGGGACACTGAGCTGTGCACCCACTGAATGGATCAAATAAAATGCATATACTGCACCAAATAAAATACTTTGGAAGGACTGTCGGTGACTTCACTCCCACCCTTACCCTGGCATCTTGATCAGGGAGTGGAGTGATAGGACAAGGGGTAACGGTTTTAAACCGAAAGAGGGGAGATTTAGATCAGATATCAGGAAGAAATTATTCACTGTGAGGGTGGTGAGACACTGGAACAGGTTGCCCAGAGAAGCTGTGGCTGCCCCATCCCTGGAGGGGTTCAAGGCCAGGCTGGATGGGGCTTGGAGCAACCCGGTCTGGTGGGCGGTGTCCCTGCCCAGGGCAGGGGGGTTGGAACTCGATGATCTTAAAGTCCCTTCCAACTCTAACCATTCTATGATTCTACGATTCTATCATACCCCATATCAGGCTACAGTTCAGAAACACAGTAAACCTAGCTTTATAGCTTCTAGTACTGGATCAAAAATGCTGCACCACTTCCATGTAAAGCTATTCTCTCGGTAGAAAGTAAGAACATAAAAATATTACTAACAAGCTTGAACAACCAGGATTTATCCCAGATGAGAGACTGCCTGTTTCCCTGCAACCAGCACAAAACCAGCACAAGCTCTGTATCTGGTTAAAAGGTGGTCAGGCATTTATGGCAGATCAAGTTATTGCTGGTGTGTGACCCAGCAGCACGCACAGCTCTCATTCATGACAGAGGACAGCAGTCCCACGTACACATATCCAAACACACATGTATACAACAATGCTTTTTATAGCCTTTCATTCTTCCTATAGTTACATGTCATTTATGTCAGAATATTTGAGTGCTCTCTTTTCCTCTTGTGTAATGAAGAACATTCACCAGAGCCTGAGAAGAACCGATTAGCGGGAGGCGTGCACTGTTTCACGGGGGAGTAACGTGAATTACACCCTCCCCAGATTAGAGATTTGGGGAACGCCTCATTGGGAGAGAAGAAGAAATCTGCCGTCTAAGTTCACACAGGGATGTTCAAAGGGAAGCAAAGACCTGGTAGTTTAGAAACACAAAAAAACCCCTGATGTGCCCTGTGTACTTTTACCAGAGCTCACTGCTACACCTTTGCCCATGTGTTGTTGGCAAAACAAAGCAAGCATGGGATCCCAGGATCACAACTGATCTGCAATATGCCCTGCTTTTTTGAAAATGCCCTCGTATTTAGTTCTTTGCTAATACTTCTTAAATTTTTCGGTTGCAGAACTGAGAAAGATAAAATACAGTAAAGTTGAGCTCCCTCCATCCAAATTTGCGGTCCTGGGCCAAAATACTAAGCCCTCAAAATTACTAAGTTCTCAAAATGACACCTAGTTAGTTATACAAAGTGGAAGTTTGGAGTGGAGCCTGGTGCAAAACCAGCTGTCCCCAGCACTGGTCTGATTGTAATCCCCACCGCTGGCAGCCTGAAGTCAAACGCAATTCCAGGTGGTAGCTAACAGTAACTGAACTTTCTGGCTCTTTTCAATGTCCTTCAGCAAGCTGTGGCACCCAGGGGCCTGCAAGTCTTAAGTGAAAGCAGATGTCACATTTTGACTCGGCAATTATTTTTACTGTTCGTGTCAAATACGAATCTTGCCTCACGATTCAATATCAAGGCTCCCGGGTTTCACTGAAGTCATAGAATCATAGGATCATAGAATTGTCTGGGTTGGAAGGGACCTTTAAGATCATCCAGTCCAACCATTAACCTCACTCTGATAAAAAACCCCATCACTAAACCATGTCTCTAAGCACTATGTCAACCCGGCTTTTAAATCCCTCCAGGGATGGGGCCTCAACCACTGCCCTGGGCAGCCCATTCCAATTCTTAATAGCCCTTTCCATGTCAAAATTTTTCCTACTCTCCAATCTGAACCTCCCCTGGCGCAACTTGAGGCCATTTCCTCTTGTCCCATCGCCTGGGACTTGGGAGAAGAGACCGACCCCCAAAGTCAGTGGAGCTTTTGCCATAGGCTTTGATGGGCATAAGGGATGTAATTTCTGGCTACCCCCCACTTAAAGTAAATAGTAACTTTTCGTATGTTTGCAGGATTTCATCCTAAGGACACTATCTGGAATATACGGAATGGAAGAGCATTTTCCTTATGAAATTATGACACTCTGTCAACATGTCTCAAATTTGTCAACAGTTGGCAGGAATATCTAAAAAACACTTTACAAATTGGAAGAGCTGCATGTTATTTTGCTTGAACCTAAAAGGTTTCAGTCCTGCCGTGCTCAAGCAAACAAAAAGTCTGTGAAATTTTACTTGAATAAACATTGCAGGCTGGTGCTAACTTGTTTTTGGTACTGACACAGCCCAGCAATTGGCCAACGAAGAAAACACCAGACAAGGAAAACAATGTGAGAGGTGCTATAATATATAGTCCTGCCATTTGAGCCAATAAGACAAAACGAAACATGAGTTTTGAAAAAATATCACAAGAGTTTTTAGGCAGGAAATATCACTTCACGATCTGTACATTTACCCAGCACAGTAAGACCAACGCTCCATCAAAGGCACTAGAACGTTTTACAACGGAGACCAACCATGGTTTTATGATTATTGTCATCAGTTCAAGCAACCAGCACAAATAGCTACAGAGAAAAAGCAAGCTTGCAGAATATCTCAAAATGAAAAAATAAGCTATTAAAAATAAGACAAACAAACTAGAAAAAAATCTCAAGCCACAGAGAACCGTTCCAGGTATTCATTTTACATGCATTTAGGGTGAAGCACCATCCAAAGGAAGAATGCCAAATACCATAAATGTGCATCTATCCCTATGTTCACTGGAAGCTTTCAACTTTTCCCTTTCCAAAAGCCTAGCCATGGTGAAGATGGATGAGTCTCTCTCTTTTCCTTAATTTATTATTTGATCCTCTCAATTTTATTCTGCCCCCCCCTTCTTTTTTTTTTTTAGTTTGTTGAACTGTTAAACTAGATTTTGCAGTCAGATTCTCCCTACCTTTCAAAACACAGCTAATAGGAGCACAAACAGGATCCAAACCGCTTTCATTTTTATACTGCTTTCTGAATATATTGTGTGAATGGTGCACATGGTACCACACAGGACACGATCGCAACAGAGACATCAAAGTGTTCAAACCCAGTGAATTTGGCTCTCGTACGTCATGAGATGTGCATAAAAAAATTAAAATACAACTGAAATACGACTGAAAACTCCTCAGTTCTTTCCTGTTATTCAGTTAGTGAAGAGTATGCCACAAAAATTGAAACTGCACTAGACTTGCAAGTTTTGCGTTGCAACTGCAAAGGTGGGGAAGACACAGTTGAAGCAGAATGATGACCGCTGCTTGCATGATTCTGGGATCTGGAGTCTGAAGAGAAATATGTTCTCACAAAACTCCACGTGATATAGCGGGACACCTGCACTAAAAATTGGAAATCTGAGGATGCTGCTAAAAGTAATTTAACAAGGCTGACGGGAACAGAAGGGAGGTACTTTCCATTTCCCTAAGAGATAAACCAGAGGAAATTCATAAGCAGAAGGCAGTAACATGATCAAAAGATGACAGAGAGCTCCACTCATCCTTCACCATACACAGCTTCACGACTACTCATACCATAGCCCAGACTTGGATAAGATCAGCTAATTGATGGAAAAGAGGAAAGTAAAGAAACAAGATAGAAATGATGCTGGTGAGCAGTCGAGAACTTGCAGCCATGATACTGTCTTCTTTACCTAAACATACATAAAAGCATTTGGTCGGTGAAGTCCACTGTTCACAAGAACTTCTTCCTCATGCACACTTGGGAGCAGACGTCATGTCAACTCGACTTTAATTGGCTAAAAGCTCGACCTCCAGTTTGAACTTCCCATCTGGACATCCTTGACAGTCCTTGCGTTGCGATTCACCCCTCCTAAAACAGGTGACTAAGACAGGGTAGATGAATCAGACTGTGGAAACCCAGGACCGATTAATCTTGCCGACTGCAAGGAAGTTATGGGAGGAGGTAAGGCACAGGCATCCGGCTGCCCCACCGCTGCCCGGTGAGACAAATCCCACCTGGGCTCTGACCTTCCAGCTCCCTGAGCAGGCTTTCTTCCATCTGTGGTTCCTTCCTGGCAGCCAGTGACCTCGCCTCTGACTTCTGTGTTTGCCCTCTTCACCTTCCCCTGATAAAAGTGCCCCACACCATACTTCTACTATAATAACATAAAAAAAACCCCCTTCCTCATGAAGCCCCCTCAACAGCATAGACTACTGCAAGTAAATCAAGCCTGTCCTCTACACTGGCTTCCCAAGGGACCCCAAAGAAGATGAGATTCCTCAGCTTACCGTAGCTAAAAAACATGCCTAATGTTCGGAGGTGATAACCACAATAATAACATCATTCCTCAGACACACCGGAGCCTTCCAGAGCGAACCTTGTTTGTGTAGGAAACTGGGGTATGGCATCGCCGAGAAACAATCTTCACTGTCTTCTCTTCCAACCGCAAAGCTGCGAGCTTCTACCTGCCATCTCCGCACAGGGAAGAGAAGCACAAACGACTTTAAAAAACCAACAGTAAGTCTGCGTGCAGTAAGACAACGAACGGGCTTCACTCAGCTCGGTGGAGCTTGGAAGAGGTAAGGCTCCTGAGCAACACGGGGGACAAATCGTTCTGAGGTGGAGCAGAGGAAAGCTCGATTTATATTTATGCCCCCCCGCCAAATCCCATTTAGCAGGCCAAAGTATGATTAATTTGTTCTCCCGCGTTGGGTTGTGTGTAAGAGGATGTGCTGAGCCCTAATATATGAGCAGCCTAATATCATTCACTATATTGAACCATTAAAAGCTGCTTCTTCCAGAGCCCAGCCTGCCCAAGGAGGTTACAGACAGCTAGCAATCTACCTTCGGTGTACCATCTTAGATGGAACTGTATCACTCCTTATACCTATTCATAAAGAACAGAAGCAACGGCCAGAGAACACACACTTTATTAAAAAATTCTTGGATCACACATAAATTCTTTTGGTATTGATATTCTTTATGTACCACACAAAGGGCCGCGTATCTTTATACCCAGGCAATTTCCATGGAGCAGGGAGAAAATGCGTTGGCTTCAGAGCCACAGATGCATTATACATTTATACGTACTGTTCTGGAAAGCTTTTTACAAGCCCAGGAATCAACCTGTGATTGATTGGTGTGCTCTGCTCCTTCTGCCTGGGCTAAGGTCAGCGGGCCATATTCTGCAGTCCTTAGCCAGTTGCCTCTGGGTTTTTTACTGCCTGAGTCTGGGAGACATCAGTGAGAAATCTGCCTTCAGCAAGAAGAGCTGAATAAAAACTTCAAAAACTGGTCCTGTAGTTGGTCTGTTATCTTTTGAAAAAATCTGCTGAGACTTGTGGTAACGAAATGAGGCTGTGGCGTCTCCAGACCCTGGGTTTTGAACAGCAGAGACTGAAACACGGAGCCAAATCAGCAGCAACTCTTTCCACACCCCAGATAGCCAGAAAAAAAACCACCAACCAAACAAAACAGGAGCCCATTCTGCAGAGAAGGACAAGGACTCCTTGTCTCTTCGCAAGGGTGCAAAGAGGTGAACTTTGCCATGTGGCCTGCAGGCAGCAAATGTGAGCACCTCGGGGCTGGAAGAAGCTCAGGGACTTACTGAGGTGCCTTCCTCCCCGGGGCTCTGCCAGGGACTCCCTCTCCTATGGGGAAGGGAGGACGAGCAGGAATGGTGCTCCTGATGCTGAACAGCCGCTTGGCAGAGGCTTGGCAGGTAGGCCAGCCTCAGGATGTTGTGGGGCTTTACCAAAGGAAAGCCAATGCCAGTGCTCAGAGCAGGGCAGTCCAGCCATGAGCATTTCAAGCCAGCTTCCAGATACGCTTGAGATGGGCCTTTTTTGGGAGGCGAGTGAAGCAGCGCCGAGTCTGTAGGTGATAAAGGCATGAGTCACAGGAATGAGGTCTGCTTTGGAGGAAGAGTAACCAGAGATAAATGTGAGGGGGCTGACCTGCTGGAGAGCAGCTCTGAGGAAAAAGACCTGGGAGTCCTGGTGGACAACAGGATGACCATGAGCCAGCAATGTGCCCTTGTGGGTGCATCAAGAAGAGTGTGACCAGCAGGTGGAGGGAGGTCATCCCCCCCCTCTGCTCTGCCCTGGGGAGGCCCCATCTGGAGCTCTGGGCTCCCCAGTTCAAGAAGGACAGGGAACTGCTGGAGAGGGTACGGCAGAGGACCACAAAGATGATGAGGGGCTTGAAGCATCTCCCTTACGAAAAGAGGCTGAGGGACTCAGGTCTTTTTAGTCTGGAGAAGAGAAGGCTGAGGGGGGATCTGATCAACGCCTATAAATACTTAAAGGGAGGGTGTCAAGAGGATGAGGCCAGTCTTTTTTCAGTGGTGCCCAGTGACAGGACAAGAGGAGATGGGCACAAACTTGAACTTCTTTCCTGTGAGGGTGGCAGAGCCCTGGAAGAGGCTGCCCAGAGAGGTGGTGGAGTCTCCTTCTCTGGAGACATTCCAAACCCGCCTGGACACGTTCCTGTGCAACCTGCTCTGGGTGGCCCTGCTTTGGCAGGGGGTTGGACGAGATGATCTCCAGAGGTCCCTTCCAACCCCGTATCATTCTGTGAGGAAAAATGTCCTTCTCGATTAGTCTTGGATTTCAGTTATCCAGCAAGAAAGCTAACCAGAACAGGGATCATGAGTAATAAGTGGCAGGTACACACCCTCCCAAAGGGGCAGATATTATCCCTACCATAACTCCTGATTGTTTTCCCCATGTTATTAGCAGCAACGTGTTCTTATCTGGATGGCAGTGCAGCCAGCTGGCCCCGCTCCGTGCCCCAACCTGGCATGCCAGGGGAGACAATCAACCCTTGGAACCAAATTGGTAAAGACAAAAACACAGAGCTGCGTTTTATCCACAAAACCAAAGACACGCAGCAACCCACGCGTCCTCACTGCCTGTCCCATCTACACGTAAACCCACCCACTCCCTGAAGCGGGTCTGGCAGCTCCGAAAGCGGAGGAGAAACCCTCCCGTGTTTAGGGTCAGGCAGATAAAGGACCTCAGATAAAGGACAGGGAAGCTTTTGGTGAGCTGAAGGGCGCACGGGTGGAACTGCTGTGCCTTCAGCAGGTTCCTTTGCACTTATTCCCAAGGAAGTAGTGAAGCCGCTTCTACTCAGTCTCCATTCCATGGGCTGAGGAACCCCCCCTTTCTATAGGGGCAATGCCTCTTTTTTTTTTTTTTTCTTTTTTTTTTTTTCTTTTTTCTTTTTTGCAGAACGTCAAAGGTGCCAGAACATGTTCCGGCTTGTACAACAGACCCACTGTGATTTTTATCATGCTGAAAAAAATATATCGAGCAGCAATGTTTTCCTGATAAAGGATGCAGAATTATGGGATTCGTACAACGAAACCTTAGTCTTTGTTACTTCTGGAGTTATCTCTTTAGTGTGCAACTGAGACCAGAGTATCACTCTGCCAGACACGATACTCATGAAGCTGAAGTTTATACCATTTAGTCTATCTCAGTGCCAATCTTACTTCTCCTCACCTCTCAAAAAGCTGAAGACTTCACATTTTTTTTTCTCTTAACTGAAAGAAAGAAGAAATTTCCACCAAGGCAACCCTGATGACAACCAATGGGCTGCCAAGAAAAAGAAAATAAATACTTGTTTCTCTGAAACAACGCTATCCTTCCCCACAATACTGACCTCTGAGACAAGGATTGCTTTGAAAGCATCATCCTCCTCACGCTATTTAAAGCTGGGGGTAGGGAAAAGCTTTTCAAACAGTGTCAGGCTGGACATGGTCCACCTTTCATCATATTTCAAATGGATTGCCTTTGAAATGCAGGTAGAGTAAACCACCTGACTGCCACCCACCTTCTCACATCATTTGCTAAGGTTTTTCTTATCGTATAGAAATGCTACATCTGTTATTGAAGAGTCAACCATACACCGGCACACAGGCTCGCGTTCCCGCACACACAGACACGCAGTATTTCTCGTCTAATACCTCGATATATTTGTGGCTCGGCCAGAGTCCAAATTTAGGAGGGGGAAAAAAAAACACGTGCTTCGAAAGTTAAAATTTTCAAAGATAGAGTACCTAGACAAACAAAACTTGTTAATGTCAGTGCAGGTTGAATATCTAAATACCCAAGCTGGCTTTGAGAATGTCAGCCTTAATCTCTTTGTGAATACGTTTCTAGATTTCCTTTCCCATCTCCTTTACAGCGCTCAGAACTTTTCCTTGCTGGAATTGTGCTACTGCATACAAACCAGGAGAATCTCAGTTTGCTCTCATTTTGCTTTCCAACGTGAACAACATGAAAAAAAAAAAAAGAAAAAAGGAGAACACACGTTTTTTAATTCTTTAAGGGGTTGGCGTCGGGAAGGGATTCTTTAAAAACGAGTGCGCTCGGCTTTCATCACACCAGAGCACATTCAGAGCAATTCTGCTGAACTCATTGAAATTATCTCTGTGTGAATCTGGTTTCAGTGAGACAGACTTCAACTAAAACAAATAGGTATTTTTTGACCAGCCGCTGTCAAGCTAATGCTTTTCGTGAGCAAACTCAGAGGGCCAGACTCGCAACCAATTTCGATGTCATTGCATTTGCTTACATTAGTGGTACATTTGGCTCAAGCATCTTTTCAAGTGGTGTATTAGCCAGACAGTAGATCAATAAACAACACAGATAAACAAGTATCTTCCTTAGAAGTGTGCGAGCATTTCTACAGAGGAAGGAAGGAATATGACCGTTAGGATGTTCTTCAAATTGTAAACACGTCATTATCCAGATGTTTAATTCCCCTCTTAGACGGCACAATAATAAATACAAATAAACGCTTAAAATGGTTAACATTCTTCTGAGCAATTTATCAAACACTCATTTTTTCAAGGCAAGGAAATCCTATTTGCATTCTTGCTTCTTCAGTACCACGCACTCGATATTTTTGGGCAAATGAGCCTCAAAGCTGGCCACGCATTGAACAACCTCAGCTCTTTGCCAACTCAGCCATCATTTCGTCTGGTAACCTATCCAAGGGGTGGCTCATACACAATTTGAATCATAGAACCATAGAATGGTTAGAGTTGGAAGGGACCTTAAAGATCATCGAGTTCCACCCCCCCTGCCCTGGGCAGGGACACCTCCCACCAGACCAGGTTGCTCCAAGCCCCATCCAGCCTCCCCTTGAACCCCTCCAGGGATGGGGCAGCCACAGCTTCTCTGGGCAACCTGTTCCAGTGTCTAACCAACCCCCCAGCAAAGAATTTCTTCCTAATATCTAATCTCAAACCCCCCTCTTTCAATTTAAAACCATTACCCCTTGTCCTGTTGCTACACTCCCTGACAAAGAGTCCCTCCCCATCTCTCCTGTAGCCCCTTCAGGTACTGGAAGGCTGCTATAAGGTCTCCCCGGAGCCTTCTCTTCTCCAAGCTGAACAACCCCAGCTCTCTCTATTAGACAGAATACAGTGACACAAACTGTCCAACTGACTCTTTTTACATCTTTAAAGGACGTCTTTCAAAAAGATTTTTGCTTATTTATGAAGATTTTAATAGGCACAATGCAATTCTGGCCAAAATACCCACGCCGGACACTCAGGAGGAATCTGTTCAGTGTTTATAGGAAACCCACGGCCATTAAGCAACTGATCTTTGTCAGTTCAACGAGTCTCACCGAAAACAAATTCACTCTCTGTTCACGCTGCCTTTCCTTCCTCCTGCAATCTGCAGCACCACTGAAATACCTGGAGCTCCTGAATCCATTTATTTTCCATCCTCTGGCTACTTGCTGCCCCGGCAGGCTTTGCCCCGTCACTCACAGCAGGAAAAGCTTTTAAAACTGGTGGGGAATAACAGGACCAGGCAAGGAAATTCAGCTCCAAACACAGAGATGTGCCTGGCAATGGGAGAGATTCTTCAGGCGGTGATGGAAAGCGTTAGGGGTGGAAGGAGGAGAGAAGGCATAGGAGTGGAAAGGAGTCAGATACCTGACTGGAAAACTCAGGAAATGGTAAAGCATAAAAAAAAAAAAGGGAAAGGGAGGTTAGAAATACATTAGTCCATGACTGGCACGCTTTCATGAGCGAGTTACAGCAGCAGGACGAATTTGGGATGAAGGAGCTGGCTAATATGGTGAGAACAGGAAGACTTCAATATTGAAAAAAAATAAAAAGGGAAATGCAGTGGGAAAGGAATACATATTACTTCGCTTTGACTCATTTCTTTTGCCTTTGGTGTTTTGGTTTTTTCAGTAAGACGTGGCAGGGATTTGCTCTGCCAGGGGCACTTCACTGTGCTACTCCTCTCTGGTTGTACTGGTCCCACTTCCAGCTACGAACTGACCTGGGGGCTGAACCAAGGGGAAGAGCTGTGCTGGGGGCATGGTCAGACAGCGATGACCCAGGCAATTAAAATGCATGGAAGAAATGTGTATTTTCTACAAGGAAGAACCACTTTTCTGAGTGTTCTGCCACAAAACAACTTTGTGCCGCGCGAGGAGGCTGCCGTGGCATCCAGCTGCTACAAACACATCGAAAGAGCCCATTTGTTTAGACACGTAAGAGTTTAAACTTCAATTTTCCTAACCTCTCCAGGTTCTAGCTAAAGCTGTTCAGGAGGAAAACATACTGACTTCTGCAGTTCCGTAAATGCTACGATTTCAAATGTCACGAACTCTCACTTTTAATATTTCTCTTCTTTAGGTATTTTATATTCCTTTTTTTTTTTCCCCTACATGTTTGGAGATTGTCCAAAGAAATTAATTAAACTTGAAGGACATGATATTTGTTTCTTGTTTCAACCTCTTTCCCAGATTCCTGCTGCTGGGCGTTGCCCTTAATTAACAGCATTTTTGTTTGAAATCACATACTTAATGATCCCTATGTTCTCACTCTTTTGTTTGGTTTAGGTTTTTCCTATTTCCTTCTACTGTTTCTTTTTGTTGTTGTTTTGCTGTTGTTAAAAAATGCAAGTTTATTTATCTGCAAAGACTGTACTGTTTATCCAAGTGAATACCATCTTTAAGCAGAAAAAGAAAAACCAGGCCAATTTTTCTGCTTCTTTACTGTCTCAGCTTAATAGCTCTGTGGTTTCTATTTTTTTTTTTTCCCTTTTTGTGTGTGTTTCTAATTCCAGCTGTGCAACACACATCAAACCAGGCTGTGGTTATACTTCTTGGTAAACTATGCTACTTAACATTTCATTTAAAAAACAATTAGTCGTTCTTCCCCCCAAGAAAACAAAATGAAACTACAATAATACTCTTTCAGCTATATCCACTGATACTGGTTAATTGATTTCCGCTGTACATTAAAAAAGCATTTTTTTTCTGTTTTGTTGGCCACACCAGATCTTTTTAATGTAATTGATGTTTCAAAAGGTAAACTGATTCAATTAGGATAACTTTTCAATGGAAATAGTGAGATGAATCAATGATCAGAGGGCTGGAGCACCTCCCCTATGAAGACAGGCTGAGAGAGTTGGGGTTGTTCAGCTTGGAGAAGAGAAGGCTCCGGGGAGACCTTAGAGCCCCCTGCAGTCTCAAAGGGACTCCAGGAGAGATGGGGAGGGACTCTTTGTCAGGGAGTGTAGCAACAGGACAAGGGGTAATGGTTTTAAATTGGAAGAGGGGAGATTGAGATTAGATATTAGGAAGAAATTCTTTGCTGTGAGGGTGGTGAGACCCTGGAACAGGTTGCCCAGAGAAGCTGTGGCTGCCCCATCCCTGGAGGGGTTCAAGGCCAGGCTGGATGGGGCTTGGAGCAACCTGGTCTGGTGGGAGGTGTCCCTGCCCAGGGCAGGGGGGTTGGAACTCGATGACCTTTAAGGTCCCTTCCAACTCTAACCAGTCTATGATTCTCTGATTCTATGAAGAAGAAAGCGTTTTTTGAAGTTAGTTGAAGGATCTTGTGTGACTTCCCCACAAGAGGAAAGCCGCCCACTTTAAACCAGCCAAGTTTCATCAATGAAAGGAGAATGGGGCTGAGTGGAATCCCTCTGGAGCGGAGCTGCTTGCAAAAATATTTCATTTCCCAAGGTAATTTAAAAAACCTTTTTTATTTTTAAATATAAAGACACTTCTCCCCCCCCCCCGCCACCTCCCTATAGCCAGCTCCATTTTATCAAAAAACAGCAAACAAATTTTTTTTTCTAAAAACTATCTGATGCACTCTTTAGGAGTGCAAAATCAAGAGGAATCGTTGCAATGGAGAATTGATGTGACTGAAGTATAAAATGTTTGAGGGCTGCATTATGGCTTGAACAAAAAATAACATTGCACCACTGTCCAGAAGTTTCGTTCCTTGGGGCCTCCTTTGTCATAGGTGGACAATAACACACTGCTCATCTGCCCAGTAACCATCTGAGATAGCACCAAGGTGAGATGACCTCTTGAGGCCAGTAACTGGGTGGTAAAGCCAACAATCCCTCCTCACCCCCCTGCTCTGCAGATGCAGCAGGGAAAGGACTCCTCTTTTTTCAGTCTGTGTGAGGATGGATGGTGACTTCCCACAAGGAGGAGCGTGAGGAGAACCATCCAGCTCAGGCACTGCAAGCTGAGGGCTCTGAGGTCTGGAAGGGCCCAGGACTAACACCTACCAGCTTTAAAGCCCCTACCCACTTTAACAGTTTACAAGAGCAACAATGCTGTTTTATGGGACGCCAAAATCATTCTCCCTTTCTCACTAGGAGTGAGATAACGTTGCCCTGAAACCAGAGAGAAACAGTAATTCTACTTGCCATGTCCAAAGCCAGTCAGTTTTTAAGCACAGGTTTATACAGTCCCTGCTGGAGCCCCAAAACCCAGGAAAATCTGTTCTTTGTCAAGGCTTTGGGTCATATGCCCATCCATCTGAGTGCATGGGACCCCACTGATACCACCTGGTGGGACCGACACGCAGGACAAAACCAGAGCATAGCCCCTTTCAAGCTGTGTTTCTCCAGTGGACAGCTTTCAACCTGAAGCTGTAAATAGCTTAAAATGCAGGCCCTGCCTGATTCATGCCCAAACCCCCCCACTGATGCCACTGAGGAAGGGCACGGAGGAAACCATCCAAGCAGGAGGTGTCGCCTGTTCTCATGAGTGAAAGTTATAGCGTCTCCTTCAAAAAAAACCTTTTCCTTCATCATCAGGAACAACATCTGCTTTTGGTGAAGACAACTCAGGTCAGCTAAAAGGTGAGGGGGAAATGAGCTCCTGCTTTCACCTCTGAATTGATTAGGTAATTACTTATCTTTCTTTTTAAAGCAGGAACCGTATTCCTTTTACATTCAGATAAGGGAAATGGAACGCATCCAGCAAAATACGCTAGCCATCCTCCAGCAGACCCCAGGAGTCAGATGGATGGCAGCACTAAAGGAGGCTCACTTAGGCAGACTTGGGAAAAACTAATGAAAAGAGCTTTTCCAGAATCCAACCCCCCCCGCCCCGACACACACACAGAGTTGCGCAATGCAGAATTACGAAGTCTCTGAGAACATGAGCTAGCAGAGTGTGCACGACGCTCAGAAATGCCTACGCAGCCAAACTGAAAGGACTGGGTTTTATGGAGTGGTCAGCCAAAGAGACTTTTTGTTGATGTAATATTTGTAACTTGATAATCTGCTTGAGAAACGAGATGAAGAACTTCCTGGAACTATTTTAAACTGTCTCGGAGTCCACATGTGTATTTGCAGCTGAACAGTTAAAACAAATCCATGTTAGAAAAACACCAACGTCTTCATTAGTTGAGCTTAACGCGCAACACAAAGCCCGTCCCTCTTCTCGAGCTCAGCAGTTTGGCTAACAGGCCAGACAGCATTGTTGACAATACAAATTACTGACTAATTCCTTTCACACACCTTGATAAGGAGATAAGATAAAACCAGACAGGCTACAGGTGTTTACACTGGTGTGACACCTTGGTATCCCTGATCGTACCATGTCCTGCTCTCTGCTCATCTGCCAAGGACTGCCAATACATTTAAGTTCAGGAGACATTAAATGAAGATGCAAGCAGTATCAGGAAGAGGAAGAGAGAATGACCACTCCTCACACGCAATAACACTGCTCAGACTACGAAACAGTGAAAGGTGGATGACTCTTTTCTCCCGGTGAGGCTGGGCCATGGGAGTGGAGGAGGATGAGTTGGACAGGGAGAGGGAACGAAGCAAAACAAAAGGCTTTCCTCCCTGAGTCAGGAAAATGGGGACTCTTCCTGCTCCCGGCCCTGCCTGGACACATCATTCAGTTTAATTCATCCTTGGGGCAGGAAGCGGGATTTGCTCCTCCTGTGTTGAGGCAAGTCCACTCCAACAAACCTCTTTGCTGTCTCAATCCTGCAAACTGCTAATCGGACTCAAGGCTACCAACCATAAGTTGATAAATTCCAGTTTACAACTTGGAATTGAAAAAGATTTACTCTATCAGAGCCTTAACAACTTAGGCAAGTACACAGACACCCACCTTCCCCACCCCGTTCCCCAAATTCCCACTGGGAACAGATGTTCAATTCTCCCTGTTCCAGCATCACCATTCCTGTTACAGAATCACAGAATGATATGGGGTTGGAAGGGACCTCTGGAGATCATCTAGTCCAACCCCCCTGCCAAAGCAGGTCCACCTAGAGCTGGTTGCACAGGAACGTCTCCAGGAGAGTTTTGAATGTCTCTCCAGAGAAGACTCCACCACCTCCCCGGGCAGCCCTTTCCAGGGCTCTACCACCCTCAAAGTAAAGAAGTTCCTACTCATGTTTAGGTGGAACTTCTTATATTCAAGTTTGTTACCGCATCTAGCTTTTATATGACACGGAGCAAGGACAGTTACAGTTCTGGTAAGAAGATCATGTATTCATTATGCCTGATGACATCCCACACAAAGCTGTACCAGCATGTTTTCAGAAGGTAGAAGGAAGGTGCAAACACAATAGAAATAATAATCAAGCAACCTTAAGCAGTGGGGGAAGGAAATGAGCTAATTTCCAAATGCTCGGTGCCCAGTCATGGAGACCGAGGGCAGGTAAACAGGAAAAGAGAGGAAGGAGGAGGTCATTACACCTTTGGCTAGAGAAGCTTCTCAGGGCAGTTGTTTGGAGTGGCTACTGCACTTATCTTTAAGAGGTGAGGGAAGATGTAGGCTGAAGGACTGCCTGAGGCAGGGCTAGTCCTGGAACAAATTACAGAGTCCATACAGCTGGCCATAGAAGTTAGTTGAAACACTGTGATGACTAGATGTTTATTTTGACTACACATACTCCTGCTCAATGCATATTTTTTTTCTTTTAAATTTCTGGAATTTTACGTTGTTGTAAATCTACATTTTTTAATGCCTACGTTCATTTATAAGCAAAAATGTGCCTTAGCTAGGGATAAAACTCATTCTCAGCAATCTGACTCACGGTACACGCACGGGGAGAAGAGGAAACCTCCCCAATCTCTGCTCCCTCACACCTCATTCCATTTATTTTCCTTTGAATAGTAGGGGCTGAAATCTGGAAGAACAGTAGGTTCAGATCCACTGAACGGGGCTAGACTGACTCTGGCGAGTCAGCACTCTCGTGATGTGCAAGAATCATAGAATCATAGAATGGTTGGGGTTAGAAGGGACTTTAAAGATCATCCAGTTCCAACCCCCCTGCCCTGGGCAGGGACATCTCCCACCAGACCAGGTTGCTCAAAGCCCCATCCAGCCTGGCCTTGAACACCTCCAGGGAAGGGGCATCCACAACTTCCCTGGGCAACCTGTTTCAGGGTCTCACCACCCTCACAGGAAAGAATTTCTTCCTGAGATCTAATCTAATCCCCTCTTCCAGTTTAAAACCATTACCCCTTGTCCTGTCACTACACTTCCTGATAAAGAGTCCCTCTCCAGCTCTCTTGTAGGCTCCTTTCAGATATTGGTCGGCTGCTATAAGGTCTCTCCGGAGCCTTCTCTTCTCCAGGCTGAACCAACTCTCTCAGCCTGTCTTCATAGGGGAGGTGCTCCAGCCCTCTGATTGTCTTCGTAGCCCTCCGCTGGACCCATTCCAACAGGTCCATGTCCTTCCTGCGCTGAGGACTCCAAACATGGACACAGTACTCCAGGTGGGGTCTCACGAGAGCAGACGGGTAGAATCACCTCCCATGACCTGCTGGCCACACTTCTCCTGATGCAGCCCAGGATGGGGTTGGCTTTCTGGGCTGCCAGTGCACACTGCTGGCTCATGTTGAGCTTCTCATCCACCAACACCCCCAAGTCCTTCTCCTCAGGGCTGCTCTCCAGCCATTCTCCCCCCAACCTGTACTTCTGCCTGGGACTGCCATGTCCCAGGTGCAGGACCCTGTACTTGGCCTGGTTGAACTTCATGTGGTTTGCACAAGTCCACCTCTCAAGCCTGTCCAGGTCCCTCTGGATGCCATCCCTTCCCTCCAGCATGTTGACTGTGCTACACAGGTTGGTGTTGTCGGCAAACTTGCTGAGAGTGCACTCTATCCCACTCTCCATGTCTCCAACAAAGATGTTGAACAGTACTGGTCCCAGTAACGTTCCCCGAGGAACACCACTCGTTACTGGCCACCAATTGGACATTGAACCGTTGACCACAACCCTTTGTGTGCGGCCAGCCAGCCAGTTCCTTATCCACCGAGTGGCCCATCCATCAAACCCATGACTTTCCAATTTTGAGCATTCACCAGAAGACAGTGCTGCCGTGTCAAGGCACAAAGATGGGCTTTTCTTCATACTGAGGGTATCGGGAGTTGCCAGGGGCATATTCCATAAAGAGATTTGGGGTTCTGGTGCTCAGCCATGCAATATGCCAGTCAGGCAGCCTGCTGGGAGAGACTCTGTGGGTCACGATCCAGGGCAAAGTTGTCATGTTTCCCTGCAAAACTTGTCCTAGGGGTGAAAGCAAAGGATGCTTAGGACACCAACCCGTCTCTGCCGATTAGCACAGGCCCAGCAACAGTTAGGCACCTGAAAAGCCCTTAAGTCTCTTAGTGGATCTTCTCTTAAGCCTTAAAAAGGTAAGGAGGTAGGGCCAGGGAATCTGAGGAATTTGTTGATGAAGTGACTTCCGTCAGTGGGAATTTCACAGGATCCTGGACGCAGCTGTCCCAGTGGGCGTTGTGGCAATAGGGCACCCTCGGTAATACAGGCTGTCTTCCCTCGCAGATCAAGGGAGATGCTGGCACAGCGAGGTGTAATTTAAATTTTCCTGCTCTAGGAAAATTCCTATCTTTGAATTTTCATTTAATTCTCCTTTTTCCTTTGCTGCTTGTATTATTCTCTCCTTATCCCAATAATCCAAAAGTGTTATTTTCTCTCTAATTTGTTCCCACAGATGGCAGGGTAGAGAAATAGAAAACAGAAGTCAGAGACCTTGGGAGTATAATGAAAATGAAATCATGTGCCTCCAGATTAAAAAGAGGAAATGTATTAAACCTTTAAAAATACAGATTAATCAATTATGTATGCAAAAGAGGACACAAGAATTACAGTCATGAAAAGCGGAAGGAAATTCAGAAGTACAGTATATGCCTCTGGGATCTTCCTGACTCAAATCCAGCAAAGGGATGTATTTTCCCTCCATGCATGCCCATAAATCCCATGAATGTCAAAGGGACACTGTTAATTTAGAATAGGCCCAAAATTTAGGTTTAGAGAAAAGAAAAAAGAAAAGAGGTTTCACAAAACATTATCAGGACAGCAACAGCTTTAAAAATTATAAGCACATTTCAGTGACCATTAAAAGGGGGAGAAAAAGAGGGAACAGAACAACTTCTCTCACGTTGGTACAATTCCCACACCAGAGACCATACTTTACAGGCACTGATGTACTTGCTTTCATTACCATACTAGTGGGAGAGGCCTGTGGCAGTCCAAATTGGGGGCACCAGGAAACAATAGGGAGAAGCACCTTGGAAAGGACACCTCCTGCTCTTTCAGATAATCTGATGACCTGGCCTGGGTAGGAAAGAGAGGGATCAAAATGCCACCACCTGAGTTTAGCGTTTAGCGTTCTGCTGTTGCAATCCCTGGGAGATATTCAGGGTGCCTTCTTCATAAGATCAAAAAGAAGGGAAAAAAAAGAAATAATTAAGTGCCCATTTATACACGTGTGCTTGGGGGGCCAAATTTTCTTCCACCAAATTGTCCAGAGTGTTAAACTAATTCTTAAAACTAACATAAAAGCCACTCATCGCAGTGGTACTGCTGTTTCCCTAGCATTCTTCTCTTCTCTTATTCCGACTAGGTTTCCAGGACCGTATCTTTTACCATGAGAAGTGAATACCTCACTGTTGTGTTGACAAATCACATAAATGTAAAATTTGCATCATTTTATATAGGAACACAGACTGACAGAGATCTCCTGGTGTTGTAAGTCCAAATCCTTATTATCTCAACCAACCAGCAATATATTAAGAACATTTTAATTAGCATCAAAACGCAACCAACAGAATATTTTCCTTAGGCCCTCTTTCAAAAATTCTCAGAATTTACCCCTTAATTACTGTAAAATTAGCTAGGCTTTCAAAATCTTGCCTTCAAAAGCTCTTGCAGTAGAGCTATTCTAGATCTTCACCACCCTGACCGTTCAAAAGCTTCTCGTTTTAAATACAAATATATTCGTGGCCGGCGGTATTCCTTTGGTTTTGCATCAACAGTGACCTGAATAATGCCGAAATACTGCTTTCCCTACCTGCTCTGTATCCTCCCTACTTCCATGGAATTACGTACTTCTCCTCCCAGGCTTTGCTTAGCCACACCATCCTGCTTTCATCTCATCCATCGAACTTGCCACTCCCAGGATCATCCTACCAGTTCCTTTTTTGTATCTGTTCTACATTCAATTATGTCTCCTAATATGTGAAAGCACAACTACAGACACAGTAATTCTACCTGGCTCTTATTCCTACTTTACACAACACTATCACAAGTTTCCTATCTCTACTGGAAATGCCTCAGCAGTGCAATCGGGATGGCGTGTTACTGCTGTGCCCATGTATCTACCAGCCTTTTTCCACAGTTGTCAGCAAGTCAAGAGCTCCTGGCTTAGGGCAGAAATGCTAGTTATTAGACCCCAAATGAACATTTTCTACTGTCAACTATCATCCCCCTGCTACTACCTCACTTCTCAAAATCATTCATGCAATTCTTTCAGGAGGGTATTCTGATCCTCCCCCGTATCGGCTATGACTTCCAATTTGGAAGGTATAGAGAACTTTGTGAATGCAAATATAACTATGGCATTCATCAGGAAAAATATTAAATAAGGTCACTGACTGCTGATGAACCCTGGAAGCTACATCTTGGAAATCACCAAAAGTTTTTGTATAGTTAAATAGAATCATAGAATCATAGAATTGTCTGGGTTGGAAGGCACCTTTAAGATCATCTAGTCCAACCATCAACCTAACTCTGAGAAAAAACCATCACTAAACCATGTCTCTAAGCACTAGGTCAACCCGGCTTTTAAATATCTCCAGGGATGGTGCCTCAACCCCTTCCCTGGGCAGCCCATTCCAAGGCTTAAGAACCCTTTCCGTGGAAACATTTGTCCTAATCTCCAATCTGAACCTCCCCTGGCGCAACTTGAGGCCATTTCCTCTTGTCCCATCACCTGGGACTTGGGAGAAGAGTTGAAGAGAGAACCACATTCGTCACAGTCAGTGTTAGAACTAAAGATGAAGATTAACAAGCAGAAGAGATGGTTATACTGATGCCAAAGGAGATTTTAGTTCTGGGCTTCTTCCTGTCTCCAAGGAACCTTTAGGTCTGCATAAACTGTGAAAGACAAATACCTTTTCTTATCAAGGTATCTTTCTTTCTTCATAGTGTCAGAACTGCCCATACATAGTCCAGAACTGTCCATAGCTCACCTTTTATCCCATGCAGAAAGCAGCTTAACACTGTTGACATTACGGAAGCTGTTGTGTAAAGCAAAAAAGGTGCACATATAATATAATCAATAGTTATGACTATGGCGTTCAGGGGTTACTGAAGCTGTCATGGAATTTCACCGAGATCCCTGTAGAGTCTACATTGACCAAGACTGGCGCTTGGTCTTTTGCTACAGGTTACATTACAGCTTGCAACAACTACAAAATGTAAATATGCTGTTTTATCTTTGCCCATACACTGTCTGAATCATCCACCAGTTCTAGCACGTAGCAGCAACTTCTTAGAAATAAAAATAAGTTTAACTCATACTAAAGAAGCAACAATTCTTTGAATCCCTGGGAACACAACCTAGTACATGATTTTGCTTAGTAAATTTTGTTTGCATTTAATTTATGTATGATTTACTTTTCTTCTAACATTATATATAGGTTTACTATTCCTACCGTTTTTCCCATGAAAAGTATATCAGCTGATGGGATTTTGACTCCAGATGAAGGGTTCTTTTTTCCCCCACTGTACGTCTATATTTCCATCTTGATTTTTTTCCCCACTTCATTTCCTCCTCTTTTTTGGCTCCTTTTCTGATTTTCTGAATCCATTTACAAACTGCAATCCTATTTGGAGAAATAAAATGAGTTAGTTAATTGCGTCAAATATACAGAAAAAACCAACCTGAAAAGATACTGATAAGCAAACGTTATCCCAGTGTGTATATCTGAGGAGAACACTCCATCTTTCCATTTCCTGAAGAATCAAATGCTGCGATTTTTGTGGAAGGAAGTAGAGTGTATTAAGGAAATTGTCTTTACTGCAACTTTAGAATCGTCCTGCACAATTTTGACGTTGTGCAAGAAAGGTAAAAGACCTCTGTTGCACAGCGGCGTCAACCTGCAGTAAATACTATAGTTGTGCAGCTCTGCTCTTTTACTGAAATACAACATAATTATCACACTCTTCAATAAAAGCTGAGCAATGTCATGATTATACACACACCCCATGCTAAACACCACAGTAATTTAATCATCCATCAACTAGCAGCACTTCCCAATTCCCTTTCCAACTGCTTTCAACGTTAAGGAATATATCCCTTCACGAAGCTACACGTTGACTTTATGAGGTGACTTAAAAAAAGATGTTCAGCCACGGCAGAGACTATCGTGAAGGATGCAGAAGTGAGTATTTGGGGCAAGGTCCTATCACGTTAGGTGTCGACTCATTCGAATTTGGTTGCAGATGGATAATAGGTAGTACAGTGCGATTTCCAGGCAGCAAATGGGGGTGCTGGGAAGAGATGCTGCAAGCTCTCGGTGGTTCTCAAGCTGTTTCCATCTCCATGATGTTGCCCTTCCAGTGACCTCCTTTCTTCAGAATTTATTTCAAGAACTAAAATAGCCTATCCAGGCTACTTTGAAATTAGTTTCCTTTAGGATCAGCTTAGCTGAAAAAAGTTAAAATTAATATAAATTTGTGCAATGATAGTCATCTGTTCGCTCCTCTCCAGTTCCTAACCCAGAAGTTATTGTGATCTCTCAACCTTTTCGTCCTGTATGCAGTTAATTAATTAGCAAACATACCACGTTATGATTTTGTGTAGTGCAGGATAGCTTTACTATAGTAACTGTAGGATGCTGTCCCAATAGCTTATTCTTACAGCTTTTGTCCCTTGAAATACACATCAACTTACTAACGGCGACTGCCCCGTGAACCTGCCACTCTGCCTGGGAGGGCCAACACAGATCCCTGACCTACCTGTGTTTACAGGATGGATTTCAATCTCTGTTCTTAAAATTCCCCTCATTCACCTACTTCGGTGTAGTTTGTTGCCAATAAGCCTTTTTCCCCCCTATCTTTCTGTACCCTAACTCGTGCGGTTTAGACAGAAAGCACTCTCTTTGTGTATTCTTTATAAGACTGTGTAACGAAATGCCATCTGCAAAGATAAAATATTAAGATGCAATTTTAATCGGGCTGCTTGTCCCCATCAGTTGATGCATCCACAAATCCACCTATAAAATCAAGAAGTCAGATGTCTCTGCCGTTCCCTGAAAAGCACTACCAACACCCAATTATACATTCCCCTCGCCCCAAACTGCAGCTAATTTGCTTCTGCTCCATATAACACAGGCAACATTTGTTAAGTATCGCAATACAGGCACTCTTCAATGGAAGTTTTAATGTGAATTCAAGACATTCATTAATTTACTGAAATTTTCCCCAAAATGCACACAGTTGACAATGTGCAAGAAAGGCTCGTCTCGTTTTGTACTGTTTCTTAATGACTGAAAAGCATGTGTTGATTTTTCACTTCGGCGTTTAGCGTTTATGTGGCTCGAAAACTGGCATTTATGTTCCACAGCATGTTCAGAAGCGCCGAGGAAAAATAATTAATTTCACTTTTGAATAAACATCAGAAGTCTCCCAAAGAGGGAAAAGAAAACTACTTGAAGGTGTTTTAAACCGTCGCTTTCAAACCTAGATGAAACTCGGAAGGTTGAACCCCCCCGACTCTCCTGCCTCCCTCTCCCAGCAAAGAATTGCTCTCACGGAGCAAGAGGTCCTGGAGACCCGGCTCCCTGAGCAGGCTCTCAGGCAAGATGTTTGGAAAACGGGCAAGATTTCATCACAACGTTGTGAGTGCTTTGTCAGAAGGTTTTGGGAATGGGCAAGCTTCTGGAAAATAGTCTAAGACATTAGCTTCTTTCTGATGGATTTTTGAGGAATTTTCTGCTGAAGTAGAGGCAATTCAATGGGGCGTCACTTTAAGCAAGGATGACACCATGATGTACTTGAGGTTTTTAAATCCAAACCACAACGACTTAAGACACCTATTAGTGAAGACTATCACCATGAACACAATGTGGCCTTCAACACTATTCTGATGAAAAATGAACCCACTTATTTCTGGTTCCGTACTCTCCAATGCTCCTGTACCTTTGGAAATAGGTCAATGCTGCCCCAGAAACCCATATGCCTTCAGAAGTTCTTTTCTTTTTTTAATATTTTATTTCTTTCCAATAGTCTTCCACTGTCAAAAGATGCATTCTTCTTTACAAGTGTCCTGCTTCGGAAACCTGCACTGAAAATTGAGCTGCTTCAATTAGCGTGTCTTTTTCGTCTATGTTTCTGTTTCTCAACTGCATGTTCTTAGGTCTTCAAAGCAGATCTTCAGGGCAAATTCTTGTGGATATCTATTCCCAAGTGCATTTCCCACAAATAGCTTGTAAGATATATTTAAAAATCAGATATTTTGTTTAACATTCTTTCTAGCTGACCTTTCGCTTGTCACAGTGACCTCATCCTACCCTTTCTTCCAGCCTGTGTTTCCTCTTATCTGCTCCCTTCCTCTTTCCTTCACCTCTCATTCTCCTTTGGTTCTTTTCTCTCCTCACACTCCAAAAATGCCTTGTTTCTTCTCCTATCTAAAATCTCCCACCTTTAACCCTACTTACATCTATTAATTTCCACCCCATCTCTCTTTTCCCTGTAAGCAGACTGAGATGCCCTTTGCAATAAATCCCTGAATTCCTCATTGCTGGTTCCACCTCATATTCCCCACGTGCCCTCTTCCCCTTTCACTTTGCAGAAACCATAATGGTGGCTCCCTAGGTAAATCTCAGCACTCCTACTCCATCTTCACCTTCCTGGACCTGTCACTATCACTAACACTATCAAACAGACTCCTCTTCACCACTTCTCCCTTCTTGATTCCACTATCCCTCCAAGTGTTTTCCCTTCTCCTGCTTTCTGTAGGCATTCCACAAGATTGCCTTCTCTTTCTGTTCCATGCATTGTCTGTGGATAAACTCAATACACCCACGCAAACAAATCACAATTTGCATAATACAGATTCAGAGCTCTGTTCCATATCAATTTATTCCAGAGATGTCTCCTCCTCTCCAAATGGGGTTCTTGGTCAGTCTCTGGATATCACGTTTAGGGTGACTAAAAGCCCTGAACGTTCCTAAGTCCTTTCCCTTATCTTCATCTCCGATCGCGGTGAGCAACACCGCTTCCAGCCGTGGATGTTCACATGCAGAAACACGAGATCCTGCCTTCTTGCTGAGCCTTCCATCTGTGTTCTGATTCAGTCCGCATCGTGTTTCCACACGCTGTATCTCTGAACAATAGTCTTTATTGTCTCCACTTACTGCTGAAGTTCTTGTCCGGCCGCTCATCTCGATTAGCGCAATGCCCTTTTCTCTGGCCTTCACAAAAGCCCTCTTGCCCTGCTCGTTTCGGGCCCCAGCTATATAAATCATTTTCCTGGCCTGTTGTTCTGACTATACCCATTATCTTGGAACCCTTTCAATGATTCCTTTTTCCTCTGGGACATCAAGCTTATTGTGACTCTCTTAACTTTCAAAGCCCTTCATGGCTTACTCCCAACTTGTCACTTTTTATTCACTATCAAAATATAAATGCCCAGCATCAGTCGGCCCCAGATGCCAGCTTCAATTGATCAATTTGTTAAATTTTCCAACAAGCATCTTTTGTGCTTTCTCCCTCGCTGCCCCTCAGGCTTGAGAAGAGCCTGCATGCGCATTCATAAAACCAACTGTTATCCTCCTTTGAATCCCTTATTAAAATTCTCCTTTGCCAAAAACTTGAGAATGGTTAGCTTACAGGCGCGGAGAAGCACCCCTTAGTATGATCTCGTTATTCCCTTGTTCTTACCCGTCCGCGGTCACCGCTCTTATATTTCTATTATATTATTCTAAGCCCTTTGGGACAGAGGCCGCCCGGTTTATGTTTCTCCAGCGCTCAGTGCAACAGTGGTTCTAGACCGCAATTTGGACTGCAAGGTGCTGTGGAAACACAAATGAGGGAAAAAAAAAAAAAAGAAGCCAGTTTAAAAAAAAGCAGCAGACTCGTTTGACGAGGCTACCTCCGAGAAGCAACCCAGCAAGCCGTGGAGAGTGATTTCTTTTAGCATTTTGTAGGAACATTTGCAAGAAACTTCCTGCTGGCCCCGCGCGGCGCAGAAAGGAAGACTAGACCGCCTGTTCCAGGCACAGGAACAGGAGCGGGGCAGACAAATAACACACCAGTAAAGACCTTTCCATATTCATGGCTATAAGCTAAACACAGACTGTATTTTCTAGAAACTGGGCTTTGGAAATGCTGACAGAGCCAGGTCGGTTACAGCAAACAGAATATCAAACAGTTTAAGTTGGTTTGAGCTTTCGGTGCATAAAACGTTGCATACTTTCTTTCTCCAGGTTTCTCCTTTTTTTTTTTTTGAAAATTGGTAATTATTTCAAACTAGACAACAGCACAATAATAATCTGTTATTTGCCTGCTGTTTTCAAGCACCCGTCTGACTAGCAGAGCTGAACTGTTGGGAGTTTCTTTCCATCGCCACGCTGCTGAGCAAAGTTTTATGCTCAATTTTTCAAAGGCAGATGTAGGATAGCAAAAGAAAAAAAAAAAGCAACTCGAGCACACACTGCACCGACTGTGCGCTTTCTGGGGGACTGTCCAGAACACTCCTGGCCTTCCTTAATTTTAAAGAGATGGCTGGGAGAAAAAGTACCCCACACCCTATCCAAGATTTTAAAGTAACCTCAGCAAAGCCCTCTTATAATTAAGCCACTCCCCTCCATTCACTTTCTTTCTAAGTTCACTGTAACCAAAATTGCAGTGTCCGCAATGAAAGAATTCAGGAGCTTTATCCTCTTTCATTATAGCCAGGCTTTTGCTACATCGGTGACTCTCAAAAGGAGAATTGTTAGTGGTGGTTTGCTTGCTGGCTCACAATCACAGCACCTATTTCTACTTCTGTAGGCACAGCTCACCAGGGTACACGCTGCTTGAAGGACACTGCTTCTCCTGCTCTGGGCCAGCTTTACAGGACATCTACCTCTATGACCTGCGTGCATTGTAGACCTGTGCTTTCTAAGAGCTTCGCCGATGAGAAGCAGGGTGCTAGATGATCAGACTGGAGAAACAAAGGAAAAATGCATTGGTCACATGAAAAGCTCTGGGTTTGTTTTGACTTAGATTAATTCAATTATGCTTAAAAAAAAGTTAAGTTCCAAGAAGGAGAAATAAGTAAATTTACATAGAGATTAGGCAATAAAAGGTCTGTTGCACTGTATTCTCATTGGATGTCATAGCTTGCACTCCAAGTCAGAATTACAAAATATCACTTGTAAGGGGATATAGGTATTTTAAATTCCTTTTTTTTTTTTCATTTATTTTCTTTTCAACCTCACCTAAGAGCCTACCTCCTTTGCCTTGCAACTCGGAGTGCTATATGCATATAGAATCCTTATTGCCATGCTTTTAAGCTGCAATGCCCTGCAGGCTCCCCCTCCCTCTGCCTTGTATCCTATTTGAAGACCTTAATGAAAGGGCCTGGTTCCAGAAGCACAGCAGCTTGTCTGCACAACCAAATTCCATCTCCTAATGAGTTCCTCTAAATCTGCCATCAGGTGACTTTATTGACTCTATGATCATAATGAGGTAGCAGCTCACTTTCTGCAGTTTTGTTGGTTTCAAGCCTGAAGTTCTCCCCTGCTCCCGGACTTTAGCTGATATTTAATGATCAGGAATCAAGCAGGGTTTTAATGTCTGCAAGAAATGTCCCCGAAGTGCAAAAAAGCCCCAGACAGCAGTCTTGAAACTTTCCAGAGCCATATGACTCTTTAATGGTACGCTAACAAACAGGAAATCAGCCCATCAGTAGCTAATTGACATATCTGCAGGTTTAATTGCTTCCCTATTAGAGAAGGTGATGCAGCATTCAAGTTGCCATTAAAACAAACCCACTCTTTAATACGCGAGGATTTACCTGCAACACGGACCCTTCCGTATTTCTCTACCTAACCTCCAAATCCTGTGTGGTTTAGTTCGAAACTGCGCACTTCCCGACGCTGTGTTTCATTCTTTCCTTCCAGGGCAATCGGAAGATTATCCTACGACACGTGAAGAGGTACAAGCTGTTCAGGGAACAAAAAAAAAGAGCAACCTTTAATGAGTGGTGCGCAGGCAGCCCAGGCACGCGGGGAGTCCCATTACCCTCAGGAGCCCAAGAGAAATTTTAGTTAGAGACAGCATCTTCCTACGCGGCTGTAAAGCATCAGGCACACGTTTGCTCCCATAGATCTAATAAGGAGACGGAAGCGTGGAATGGGAAAGTGAAGAGGCCACCTGCCTCCCACTGGTTTTGTCGGGGTTCTCTTTAACTTTCTCACCTGTAACATTTAAATAGTTTTCATCTGCTCCTTCTCTATTAAAAACGGATGACGCAGTTCGAATTACGTTTGAATTCCACAAATTCCACTCAGCCCTGAACTCACCCAAGAAGCTGAGCAACTCGCGCTCAGGGTTTGGAAATCTTTATCTTCACTTCCATTTTTTTCTCTCCATTTTTGGTCTTTTTTTCACTTGAGATTAGAATTGGGGGTGTCCAAGTACCAGTAAAACATATGTTCTCAAGAGAATTCTCTTTCACGCCGTAGAAGCAACCATCTCAGAAGTTTTGCAATATCCCCTGTGGTTTTGCAGATTGGATTAAAACTTTTGGGTAAACTCAGCTTTTCTTACCTGTAGACTGAGCAGAACTGAAGTTGAGGTTCAGATCTTCTCTCTGCTAATTTTGGGAAGAACTAAGAGCTGTCAAGTGCTCTTTTGGAAGTTTGAGGCACTTAGCTAGGGAACCTAAACATTCCCATTTCTTCTTTAAACTTGAGGAGAGGTATTTTTACAATTCCATTTTCACTGATGCAGTGTTTTTCACTTTTTCCCCTGCAGACTTGTAGAATTCCCACACTGCTGGTGGGAATATGTATGCATACATGTGAGTGTGTGTGTGTAACGTACGGTTACTGTAATACTTTAGGTATCAGGTCAGGACTGTTCCAAATAATATCCTCTCACAAATAGCATCTTTTAGCAGAACATCTGGAATCAGCACTGATGCTACTACACTTTCCCCTGTTCAATCTTTACATTCATTCTATACCACTGACACAAGAAAGAGAAGATGATAGTAAATGTATCACTTTTGGTTCCCAAATTTTATCCCACTACTTTAAAAAGCATTAGATACTGGTAACTCTGTGTATTATAATAATAGAATCATAGAATCATAGAATTGTCTGGGTTGGAAGGGACCTTTAAGATCATCTAGTCCAACCATCAACCTAACTCTGAGAAAAACCATCACTAAACCATGTCTCTAAGCACTAGGTCAACCCGGCTTTTAAATCCCTCCAGGGATGGGGCCTCAACCCCTTCCCTGGGCAGCCCATTCCAAGGCTTAAGAACCCTTTCCATAGAAACATTTGTCCTAATCTCGGATCTGAACCTCCCCTGGTGCAACTTGAGGCCATTTCCTCTTGTCCCATCGCCTAGGACTTGGGAGAAGAGACTGATGCCTGCAACTGGCTCCTGTAGCTCTAACCACAATATACTTACAAAACTCATGAACTTGAATGAGGCCAAAATGGCCAAGATGAAAAGCAAAACGCAACCAAATGCTAAAGCAGAAAGGTCAGCCACATCTTGGCTCAGGAGCAATGTGGAGACTGATCATTGACTAGTTCATTAGAATTAAAGGATGGTTTTCAGCTGTAGCCAGCTGGTTTTCCTATGTCATCATGATAGTACCTACTACACCACAGAACTTAACAACAACAAAAAAATGAAATGGAGACAGGAAGTGAAGGTTGGTAATGGTGATTTGAGCTCCAGAGACAATAGAGATGAGTATGCCTTTCAAACCTATAATCCTACAAAAGACCAGCTGACGACCCCAGCTCTGAAGGGTGTTGGGCCAAGCAAGGCAGGAGAGGAGATCCAGCTGGTGAGAGGGCTAACCTGGCTGTGCGTTGCGGCTGCTCCACGGCAGTCCTGGGATCAGCCATGTGATTGCAACACCACTCTCTGGCCACTGTCTTGGCCACAGATATTCCCTCTGGGTCAACCTTTTGCCCATACGTTTTTGCGGAGAGATGAAGTTTCACCAGTAGAGACATTTTAGCAGTACCTTGGATATCGCTGCTGCCTGAGGACTTCATCAGAGTCCTTTATTTTTATCAGGATAGTTGACTAGGCAGAGACACATTTGGAAACAATTAAAAAATAATGGGCCAAACTCACCCCAGTATAACCCCACTGAATTAAGTCACTGAGTTTACCCTGGGGAATTAGTTTTATTGCTTCAATGATAGTTTTGACCTCAAATGGTTTTTCCTTAGTCTGCTTTCGACTGGGAAAACTGAGTTTAAGGGTATTTAATTGTTCTCCTGTTCATCTCTACACAGTGGTGATTCCACTTCTGTAAATACAAATGCAGTCCACAGCAATCTTGCAGATCGCATAAGCATTAAATAGGCAGGATATAAGATGGGGATTTTTTTTCTTAGGCACGAAAGTGATTATTTATGTAATTGTTGTTATTTATAATATTATTCAAAGGCTGCAGTTTGACTAGGGTTTCTTTGTATTTATCATAATAGGGAATCATTCTCCTTAGACAAATATAGGGAAACAGTAGATAGCAATATGCTGTGATAAACAGGTATGGGTTATGCTAGCTACATGCTTCATAGAGTTGAGCATTCTGTGGTTTTAATTAAGGTTACAATGAAGCTGAACATGCAGAACAGCAGAAAAAAGGGGAAGAGTCTCCACTTCTTTCTGGAATCGGTCTTTCTGTGGCCCAGCAGGCTATGCTGGCCAGGCCAACAAACCTAAGCCTGAAGAAAGGAAGTGAAGGAAGAGAAGTTTCATACTTTTTCTCAATAGGGACAACAAGGCAGCACGGGCAAAGAACAAAAGTTTTTAATGGAAAAGGAAGTACGGTGATGTGAAGAGGATACCTGATGCCCCCATAAAAGACCATTGAGGCTGTTGCAAAGGATCTTGACAGCAAGACCGTAGGCACAGAAAGATTGTCTTTCCTTTCTGACTACCTTCTCCCCATGTTGGGTGTATTTCTGTCATCCCCAGAGCAGAAAAATTTCAAAACCATGAAGCAGACTTTTTTTTTCTCTCACCCATAGCTAGCCCAACTGCCACAGGCACCGAGAACTTGCCTTGGTATCAGATCCCAGCTCCTGGCTACAGAGCTGGCAGCTGAGGGTGGGCAAAGGCTTTCACTAATTCTAGCAGCGCAAGAGGAATCAAACTTCTCCCTCGAAACCCCTTAGATTAAACCCAGCTGAATTCCTCGCATTGCTGACGTGATCACTAGTGTTATCCCTCAGTGCAAACAAAATTAATTAGATTTGGAGTAATGAAGCCGACTGGTAAATAGGAGAATGAATCCAGTGGACATTCATCTCTTGTCTGAGCAGGTCAAGGGATTTGTCCAGTACCTTAGGCATCTCTGGTTTTTGTTGTTCATAGAGATGAATAATTAAAGGCTACAGGGCGTGAAGTCTACCACAGACTCTTTGCTACTGGGAACCAGCCAGTATGTGTGCTTTATTAAAATTCTGCTTAAATTATTGGTAGCGCTGCATTACCAGTAAGAACAAACTGATCTGCATCACACAGGGTCATTTGCTCCTTCCCGCTCCTGCTTACTAATTAATTCTGGCTGCAGCCGTGCATTAGGGGAGGTGCTGGAGGCATACAGATGCTGTGATATATTCAAGTCGTACATCAAAGGAGGTTACTGAACTATTAGCCTCGAAGAAAGGATCCCTGGCAAGATTATTAACATTCATGCTTCTTCGCCCTGGATTCCTTCTTTTGTTTGGATGCACACCAAGAGTTCCTTGCCTACACCTAGCTTTTCCCCTGTTGCTGTTTGCGCTGGCAATCTGGCAAACTTCTAGGAGATCCAGAGGAGATAAGCACAGCGCTGCTTGCCCCGTGCAGTTCTGGGGATAGGAAGCTCATATTTTAGTGCCGTGAGTCCTACGTGAGCTTTGCATTACACTCACGGCGCGCGCTTTCTCCGGGGTTATTTGCCTGTTGGCATCGCCATGAAAGAAACGCTGGCGTTGCTAACGCTTCGGAAGCGTATGCTTCGCCTTCCCCAGGATTTCCCACATCTAATGGCATTTGGTGGTCTGAGTCTTACTATTATTTGGAAGCCTGGCTCTCGTGTACACTCCTTAGCTAGACAACGCTGCAAAGCTAGAATGCCTCCGTTCAGGGGGAGGTGGGAGGGAACGTAATTCTGTAATTATTTTTGCCATGATTTGGCTTTCCTTACGCTTCGAGCCTTACGTTTTAGACGACTACCCTAGCCTAAAAAGATTAGGTTCTAGTTCCTTACATCTCTAAATCCTTTTGAGTTGGAGCAACTGAAACATGAATGAATTCAAGCTTGAGAGAAATACAGCTGAGAAGAGGATCTGAAAGAGAAACTATCAATAGGCAGTCTGAAGCCCCGGGGAAGTATCAGAGAGAGAGAGTATGATCAGCACAGGTTTGAGGATGAGGACTGCAGAACCAAGAAGAACTGGAGGACAGTAAGACTTCAAAGCCTGGGAAGCCGGGTAACAGGGAGATTCGACACACAACTTGACTGAACTGAAATAGGAGAATAAAAAGAACCAAGGGAAGACTGGAGAAGGTGTAAATTGCACCAATATGAGCAACGTTGTGCCCTCATTAAGCTTCCCAGAGTTAAAGGTTCATTGTTTCTTGAAACACGCGGATTAGCACAGTTAAAGTTTGCACAATGCTTGCTGTCTTACAAAAGAGGGGAAAAAAAAAGTCTTAATGTGGAGTTCTGTATCAAAATGGGAAAAGAACTGAAGGTATGCCTAAAATTCAAGAGAAAGATGTAGACCCTGCAAACCTTTGCTTTTACTGAGAGAGTCAACGAGGGAGCCAAGAAAAAAACCTTACATCTGGATGAGCTGCCTCTTTACATCAATTAGCAGCCTAAGCGTCCTCAAAATGTGAACTTAAAGAAGTACTGGCTAGTAGGACTTTAGGAACCTTTTCGTTAGCAAATGCACATTCATTAACACAAAAAATCAATGTTTTTATGGAAAAAGACTAGTTCTGAACACTTCTCGTTTTGACAAATTTTGGAAAAAGTTTTGAGGGTATCAAAATATTGTATTTTGACAGTTTTAAAGAAAACCGCTTTTTTTACAGCGTAAAATTTTGCTGTTTGGAACATTTTGAGTGATCAAATTCAATCTCGGAGATTTTTTCATCTCAGATTGATTTGGGAATTTTTTCAAAATCTCAGCAACTTTCAGCAGATAAGAAGGTTGCTTCTAACCCGCCCACAGTGGTTGGTACCTATTTCAGCAGCAGTCAACTTGCTTCTCCGTCCCATATGGGCGTTTGCTGATTTGAGCCAACTCCAGCTGTTTGAACTGTCTTCTAAACACCCGATACTGTGGACTCACAAGTGAAAATACGTCCCCTTTAAATTTCTCTCCTAAATATCATCAGTTATAAAACTTTTGAAGCAGAAACATCTCGACTCAGAGCTACACAACAGACGTGAATGAAAAAGGAGCCACCCCTGGGACATCTCCAAACAATACTCAAATAGTAAATCACGAATACATCATCAGTCACGAGTGCTCAACTTTGGTTTTATATTAAGCAATAGTCTAAGGAAGTGTTTCTGGACCATTTTTAATTGAAAAAGCTCTTAAGCTTTTAAAAATCATCCACGGGCTCCTCAACTTTTTGAAAAACTTCCACAATCAATTGTGACAGTTCATGTTTGCATCCATGCAAAAATTACACTATAGTCTGACTGGTTTTTCATTTATTTTCTCTTACATCGTTTGCCTGCTGACTTTCCATCTGTCAATATCTGAGAACAGTCACGTCACTTTGGAGGAGGTGAGAAATTAACATTATTTTGTGGTCTATCATCTGATTGCCATTGGTCCATGACTAACACTAAGTTAGGAAATTTGTCTGATGGCAGAATGAGTAAAAACAGTAGTATCAGAGAATCTGCAATAGAAAGTTGATACTAAGGTCTGAGATTCAAGAAATACTTGCTTAATTTTCATGAGTTTTCACAACTCACACATTCTCAACTAAACTAAAAAAGTGATTTTTTTCCCATTTCAGTTTGGAAAGAGGGAAAAAAACAAGCTTGTAGTTGAAACCTAAAATAAGAAAAAACCCTTCTCTTCCTCATTTTTTAAGAAGAACAAAGAAAGAACAGGATAAGAGAAAGCCAGTTTGGTTGTCAGTTATGCCAGGGGAGGTTCAGATTGGACATTAGGAAAAATTTTGACACTGAGAGGGTTATTAAGGCTTGGGATGGGCTGCCCGGGGCAGTGGTTGAGGCACCATCCCTGAGGGTATTTAAAAGACAGGTTGACATAGTGCTTAGAGACGTGGTTTAGTGATGGTGTTTATCAGAGCTAGGTTGATGGTTGGACTAAATGATCTTAAAGTTCCTTTCCAACCTAGACAATTTTATGATTCCACGATTCTACAAAAACCAGGCTATCGCTAAACCTTCTGAGCAATTTCTCGTTTGCAGCTCATCAATCAGTGTTGGGATGAGCACTGAGCTGATCACCCTCAAAGCGGAAAGGACTCCTGTATCCCTTACCATTTAGCATCATGCACAAGCCAGACAAGGTAACCAAAAAGCTCTGGACCCTACCTGGAAGTTTTATACGGTGATGGTTCAAGCACTTTGAATCTCCTTCAGGAATAACTTTTCCTCAGTACGCTAAACACTGGGAAGCCATGCACTTTTATGGATCAAAAGCTTAATAATATATAATATAATAAAATATAACATAGGTATGTACACAAATAGGCACAAACTGACATAGTATGTGTAAAGAGGGTTCACACTCGAGGGAATTTCAAAAGAAAGCAGCAGCACAGCTACAGTGGCCTGTTTTGTAGAGCTGGAAGGGAAACAGGCACTGGTGTGCCTCATGAAAAGCATGCGAAGGAAAGCCTGGAATCAAGTATTTCTGTATTTTTTACTTTTTGCAGAGAAGCAAGCCCTAAAGCTAACTATCAAAACCAAAATTATATTATGAAGCTCTCTGAGTACTCTTAACAGTCTCCACAGTTTGTTAGGGAAAGGCGCAGGTGGTTTTGCAATGATGCACTGAAAAAGATCCATGGTGTTTAGAGGATCTTGTATACATCTACCTGTGGAAGCTGTAATGGTCCTGCTTGGGGCTGTAACACAAAACACACTGGCCAGATGCAAGACTTCAGACCAGGGCTCAGGAAAGGCCTATTGTCTCTAGGATACATGAATATGAATTGGTGCTAGCACTTCGGTGACATTTCCACGGGATCAGCATTCTTTTTCTAACCATCACCATACAAAGATCTGCCTTCTCCAACCGAATAGCTTTCCAGAATACACCAGCCAACTCCTTCAGGCTAATTCCTGGGGAACGACTCTTCCTGTTGCCCAGACAAGAGCAGGCACAAGCAGGACACAGCCCCGCTCTCAGCTGGCCCCATCTGCCTGCCTGCGCATCGGCAGTGCCTACGGAGAAAGACCGCAGCCTGGAGACCGCTTCACAGAGTCACAGAATGATATGGGGTTGGAAGGGACCTCTGGAGATCATCTAGTCCAACATCCCTGCCAAAGCAGGTTGCACAGGAACTTGTCCAGGGGGGTTTGGAATGTCTCCAGAGAAGGAGACTCCACCACCTCTCTGGGCAGCCTCTTCCAGGGCTCTGCCACCCTCACAGGAAAGAATTTCCTCCTCATGTTTAGGTGGAACTTCTTATGTTCCAGTTTGTGCCCCTTCCCTCTTGTCCTGTCACTGGGCACCAAAAGACTGGCCCCATCCTCCTGACACCCACCCTTTATGTATATGTCAGTGTTGATCAGATCCCCCCTATGTCTTCTCCAGACTGAAAAGACCGAAGTCCCTCAACCTTTCCTCGTAAGACAGATGCTCCAGGCCCCTCATCATCTTTGTAGCCCTCTGCTGTACCCTCTCCAGCAGTTAACACCAGCAGGAGGGATCTACTGTACTTAACATCCCAACTGTACTGAACAGAGGGTTGTACTGCACTTAACACCAGCAGGAGGGATGGTGACCTACCAAGGTGGTGGGGGACAACCCACTGCCTGTGGGTTAGGAGATAGGTAGATGGGCCACATTGCTGCTGCCCTGTGGGAAGACTGCCCTGAACTGGGGTTTATGGCGGCTGCAGCCGTCCCCGAGCAAAACCAGCCAGGCTGAGTGGAGCTGCAAACTGCATTTAGAGCCAGCTGCCTCACTCACCAGCTCTGAGCTCCGCTCCAGCAGTCACGTAGGCATGTCCGCTTCTGTCACGCTCTCGAGAACCAGCAGGGCGGTGGAAGGCTGCTGTGGAATCCCGAGTTACCCAGCTCTGGGAACTGGACGGCTGGGGTTTTGGCTCTAGGAAAGTCAACTCAGCAACCTTCACCCGCTCTGAATGCACCTGAGAAGGCATAAAGATCCTCTCTCCCGGACAAGTGTTACTTGACAGCCTCAAACTGCAGATTCCCACCCTGCTCTGAGCCAAGGACTTATTCATGTGTTTAAAATAATACACCCCCCCCCCAAGGCAATACTTCCCTTCGCCCTATCATTCCCAGCTGCAGATGCCCACCCAGCCCCTGTTTTGAGTTACACTTTAATAAATACACTTGCAATTGAAATCATCTTTCCTTCTCGTCCTCTCCGTGCTACAGATTCCCACACTGACCCCTCCTTCAAGCCACAATTAATACATAATTTATGTCTGAAATAAAAATCATCTCCTCCTCCCGCCTTACCCATTCCAGCTGCAGTTTCCCATTGCCATCCCCGCTTTGAGCCATGATTAATACATATGTTTAAAATAAAATAATAAAAAAGTAATCTCTACCCTCTGCTCCCCAGCTGCAGGCTCCCATTCCTATCTTATCCTCCGTTTCCAGCCTGCGAGCTCTCCCAGTGCTACCTCCCAGTCAACGAGGGAGCCTCCCCCTCCCGGCAGCAATGATCCTCTTCATGGATCACCTCCACCTCCTTCAAGGATCAAATCCCAGCGCACGCGAGGTGGAGGTGGCCGCAACCCTTTCTTACATCGGTGGCACTTTCAGCAACAACAGGAAAAAAATAAAAGACATGCAGTCACCGAAACTGGGACCTGCTGGTGAGGGACACGTCTGGGATTTTCCCTCGTCACCCTACAGAGGTTCTCGTCACCCAACGTCAATGGGTTCAGCCTCTGACTCCGTTCTGCATCAGCAAAGGGTTCCAACTGAATAAAACTGAGCCCAAGTGACTGCATAACCCGGTGTGAGGCTTGGTCTGGGTACCCCATGGGACTGGTTCCAGAGCCCGGATGATGCTCCCTGTGGAGCTGACTGGGACAAGGATCCTGGGCAGTGGTCAGTTCCTAACCCCTTCTCCCCACGCCGAATACAAACAGATAATCTACCCATTGGTCTACCCAGTGGGCTTTCTGTACCCATTTATTTACCCAGAAAGTCTTCCACTGGTCAAACTGGTTTACTGGTGGTGTTGCACTGAAAAAGCTGTGTCTTTGCCTTTCTCCTTCAGTGAATGAAGCACCAGTAGCCTTCAGTGGGCTGGGAAAGGGGCTGCCACGGGTGCTGGCAGGAGGAGAGGACAGCCCGGAGTCCTTCACCACCGGTCTCAGAGGAGCAGTTGGCAGGGATGTTCCAGAGATAACTATTCAGGTGAGAACCAGGTTTGAAGCTGGTTTCCCAGTTGTTTTTGCATTTACCTTAACAGACACCTGAAACTCCTCACACTACCTGCACCTTTTCCCTACCCTCTTCAGCAGCCGTGATAAAAAAAAAGGGCTGGGGTGGATTTCCAGTGCCTCTGAATCACGGAGCGGAGATCAAATATCCTGGATGCTGGAGTCCCACCATGCCAGCCAGCACTTCAGTGCCTCCCCACGCCGCTGGTACAGTCAGCCTGTCCGTGTGTCCTGGCGACAGGCTGACGGAAGGGCATGTTTAGTTTGGAGAAGAGGAGGCTGAGGAGAGACCTCATTACCCTCTACAACTACCTGACAGGAGGGTGTAGAGAGGTGGGGGTTGGCCTCTTCTCCCAAGGGAACGATGACAGGAGCAGAGGGAATGGTCTGAAGTTGCGGCAGGGGAGGTTTAGATTAGGTATTAGGAAGAGGGGTGGATGGAGACACAGGAGATGCACACTTTTTTCCTTAACTCATTAGCGAAGCCCTTTGAGATCTACTCATGAAAACTCCCACAGAAAAGGTTGGCATATTAATGAAAGCTTTCATATCTTTCTTACTTGGTAGGAGATGAAATGCAGCTGTCGGTGTTTGCTGTCCTGACAGCTGTAAAGATATTGGGCCAAGACGCTGGTCCCGTATTCATTCCGACCAGCCCTGCTTCTCAGCCATCCTCACCAAATGAAAGCCATCAGCTTTCATTTCCTTAATCTGGGTTGAAAAGTTTCTGTGGCAGTTGTTTTAAATAGTGTCACTTGCCTGAGAGTAGCCAGGGGACAGCAGGCTGCCCAGAGAGGTGGTGGAGTCTCCTTCTCTGGAGACATTCCAAACCCACCTGGAGATGTTCCTGTGCAACCTGCTCTGGGTGGCCCTGCTTTGGCAGGGGGATTGGACTAGATGATCTCCAGAGGTCCTTCCCATCCTCATATCATTTTGTGATTCTGTGATTCTGTGACAAAGGGTTGCCCAAGGTGTCTGGACCTGGCGAAGCATACCCACACATTACATGGCACAGGCCTCTCTGATTGCTTGTGCCCTGCCTCATTTGCCAAGCAAAAGCTGTTGGTAGCCCTCTGCTCCAGCTGCTGGGCACAACCACCCACAGAATCACAGAATCGTAGATGGTTGGAAAGGACCTTTGAGATCACTAAGTCCAACCATACACACACACAAAAAAAACCCTGTTACAATCTCGGGCACTAGAGCATGCCCTGAAGTGCCACATCTACATGTTTCTTAAATACCTCCAGGGATGGTGACTCCACCACCTCCTTGGGCAGGCTGTTCCAGTGCCTGAACACTCTTTCAGGAAATACCCAATCTAAACCTCCCCTGACGAAACTTCAGACCATTTCCTCTGGTCCTGGCATTATTCCCTTGGGAGAAGAGGCCAACACCCACCTCTCTACACCCTCCTGTCAGGTAGTTGTAGAGGGCAATGAGGTCTCCCTTCGGCCTCCTCTTCTCCAAACTAAACATGCTCAGTTCCCTCAGCCTCTCCTCATAGGACTTGTTCTCTAGACCCCTCACCAGCTTGGTGGCTCTCCTCTGGACACGCTCCAGCACCTCAATGTCCTTCCTATAGTGAGGGGCCCAGAACTGAGCACAGCACTCAAGGTGAGGCCTCACCAGTGCCTGGTACAGAGGCACCATCACTGCCCTACTCCTGCTGGCCACGCTGGTCCTGATACAGGCCAGGACGCCATCTACACGTTTCTTAGATACCTCCAGGGATGGTGACTCAATCCGGCAGGACCTGAGCTCTGCATGTCCAGTGGGGGTATCACCAAGGAGCAGGTGAGAAGCTCTGGGTCCACATTCACAGGGTCTCATTTCCCACCTGCTCCCTGCAAAATTTGGCTTGAAATTCTGCTCGAAAGCAAGTGACGTATTCGGCCACATCAGCGCGCTGAGGACTGGGCAAGCTCAGCTGGCTTCTGCCTTGGTGGAAGGTATGTTAATCACGGGAAGTGTGGAGGCACAGGGGTCCTGTAAAGTTCCGAGGTCTGAGAAATCGGCTGTGGCTCCTAACGAGTGTCGCTACCGTGGTGAGTTCGGTCAACGCTCGCTCAAAGAAGAATATTTAAATTTTGATCGTGTATGAAGTGAAGGGGGAGCAAAAACCGAAACAAAGTTACGATTTAATAGCTATTTTGCAGCTTTTTGAGGCATTTGCGAACGCTTTGCGGATGATGGATAGTTCTGCAAATATGACTTTCCCAAGAAAATCAGACCATTTTGCAGCTGTAATGAATCGTGATGTGTAGTAGTCCAAACACTGCTTGCCAGGCAGCTACCTTAAGACAAGATGCTAAGGGAATATTTTTCTTGATTAGATAATGGCCTGGTTGAAATTCCTGCAGCTTTACTGAAACAGAAGTTAGCAATTTCAGACATATCAGATGATGCATCAATTTTCTGTAAACAGAAGACTCTGCAACCCACTTTATTGAAAAGCCCTTTATGCTGTGCTAGATTTAATCTCTCAATTTGAGAAGCAGCCCCATGAAATAAGATGTTTGCATGCAAAATCTCCCAGATTTCCAATGGAAATATAAAACAAAGAAGAGCATGTTCCCTTGGGGACTGCACCTATCTCGGATTAGATTTTCTCTGATGTTTTTGCATCATATTACCAATGGCTTCAGGGAAGTGAAACAGCAGTTTTCTTTCTTGAGAACAAAGGCTCGCAGAGTTAAAAAAAATGTTAATATATTTAAAGCACTTTTGCCCACTGTTCTTCTTATTACTCTGAGAATTCTGGAGAAAAAAGGTATCTTATTGTATTATTTTATCATCTATGTTAATGAAATTCGCATTTAAGGCTACAGCCTGAGAATTCTATCAAGGAAAATTATTTCTAAATGAGCATTTTCTGTTTCCCATGGATGATGTTTTAACTACTAGTGGTGCTCCGATAACACAGAACTGGCTTCATAACCCACTGCAATCATTAAAAGTATTATTTTGTTGTTTTTTTTTTTAAATTCCATAGATTCTGGACAGGATCCACTGGCCCCATATACAACGCATGTAAACTCTGTAGAAAGTTTTAGGGGCCCGAGGGCAGAATTGTGTTCTCCTACCCTAGATCTTGGTTCTGACAGCTTCCCCTCTTTGCATGAGTAGTTTTCCCACTGTTGGCTATAATTTATATGAATTGAGTAGTAGGAGCGCTCAGCGCTATAGGTTTTGCTCATACGGTTTGTCCCGCTGAAAGCAACGGGTAGGCATCACGGGAGGGAGCAGCATTAAGCACATTCAGTGGTTCTGCTCCTCTTTGGATCCAAGGGAAGCACTTTTTCTTCTGCTTTGCTTCATCAATGCAGCAGATAGATGTTGTGATTATTAAATTAATTAATAATTTAAAAACCCTCACATATTGATAAATAATTGAAGAACGTGGGCCTTGTCTTCTCTGTTTGGACAATGCAATTTAATGAAGCTCTTTGCTAAGAGGTAATTCTTCTTACTACAAATAACAATGAACTAGAGATGTTACACGCTTCAGGTAGAAAAGACTCATTTTGGTGTTCACAGCACTCAGTGTTTTCCCGAGCGTGCTTTAATCCTATGGAGTGTTATAATGCTTTCAGATAAATGCTTAAAAAAGGTATTTTTAACGGATCATTCCTTTACCTCAATCAGAGATTAGCAAGCGGTGCTACGATTTAAAAACAGATTAAATAAAAACCATGGGAGTAGATAGTCTGGGAATTTATATTCACCCTTTTTTAGAATATCCAGTGAAACAGGGAATACATAATCATTTGAAAAAGTGTCAGAAGGTAAACCAGCATAGGAACACCTTTTCTGGAGCAAGCTCATTTGATTGTGAAACTTGTGGCCTCGGAATGATAAGAAAGCAAAGCAATGGGCAATTTTGGGGGAAAAAAAATTAAATTGGACGTTGCTATGAATGGCAAGAGCTTCTGGATTCCCGATTAAGAATATTTAAAGTAAAACCAAAAGTTTGAGAAGTATGTACCAACAATTCATTTGGCCATAAACAAACAGCTAATTCTTAGATCTAAGTAACCACCCCAATACTTAGATTATTCTGCAGGCAACCATAGAAATCTGCATCTTCTCTGCTGTCCCAGAAAACACTAGATTAATCTGTATACTAGGATACTAGCTTTAAAAAAAACTGTGGGGTTTACATTTTGACATGTGAACATTGACTGAAGAGGCTTCACCATATGCCCTGAAGTTATTCTGAATCAAACAAACCGGACTGTAAACACGCTAGTAACCCCTCTGAAAAGATGGTATGAAATACCTTCCTGGAAGTTATATGAAATCTCCTTAATTTTCTTTAAAAGGCTTAACAAAAGGCAGAGCTGGAATAAAGCTTGTGTAAGCCTGAAGTAGATGATTTGGCAACGGAAAGGAGTCAGAAACTGAAGCATAATAGGCTTGAAGGTAGCACTTGGCTTGGCATGGTGGAAGGTAATTGCTGAGGCTACAGCTACACGCTTATTTCTCTTTGAATTTTACTAATCTGCTGTTAAATTAGAGTCACCAAGATTGTTCTTGAGGCGTGCCAGCACCATCATTTCCACTCCCAGTTCACAGACTAACCCGGAGAGCAGAGAGGAGCAGGAGGGGGAAGCAAACACTCACTTCACTCTTGAGTTCTTTTCTAAGATGCGTCCCTATAGATGTGCCACCTCATTTCACAGAATCACAGAATCACAGAATCGCCTAAATTGGAAGGGACCTTTAAAATAATCTAGTCCAACCATAATAAAAAAACAACAAAAAACCAAAAAAACCCACCAACCACCAACACTAAACCATATTCCTGAGCATCACGTCAACTCATCTTTTGAGTATCTCCAGGGATGGTGCCTCAACCACTTCCCTGGGCAGCCCATTCCAAGGCTTAAGAACCCTTTCAGTGAAGAAATATTTCCTAATCTCCAATCTGAACCTCCCTGATACGACTTGAGGCCATTTCCTCTTGTCCTATCCCCTGGGACTTGGGAGAAGAGACCGACCCCTCCTGGCTACACCCTCCTTTCAGGGAGTTGGAGAGAGCCAGAAGGTCTCCCCTCAGCCTCCTTTTCTCCAGGCTGAACACCCCCAGCTCCCTCAGCCTCCCCTCATGAGACTTACTCTCCAGACCCCTCACCAGCTTCCTTGCCCTTCTCTGGACCTGCTCCAGCCCCTCAATGTCTTTTTTGTGGTGAGGGGCCCAAAACTGGACACAGCACTCGAGGTGGGGCCAGTACAGGGGGATGATCACTTCTCAGGTCCTACTCACCACACTGTTCCTGATACNAGCCTCTCTACCCTCCAGCACGTTGACACTGCCACCCAGCTTGGTGTCGTCTGTGAACTGACTGAGGGTGCACTCGATCCCCTCGTCCAGATCATTGATAAAGATGTTAAAGAGAACGGGTCCCAGTACCGAGCCCTGTGGGACACCACTCGTGACCGGCCGCCAACTGGATTTGACTCTGTTCACCACCACTCTCTGGGCCCGGCCCTCCAGCCAGTTTTTAACCCAGTGGAGAGTATACCCATCTAAGCCATGAGCCGCCAGCTTCTCCAGGAGGATACTGTGGGAGACTGTATCAAAGGCCTTGCTAAAGTCCAGGTAAAAAACATCCACAGCCTTTCTTTCATCCAGCAAGCGGGTCACTTTGTCATAGAAGGAGATCAGGTTTGTCAAGCAGGACCTGCTCCTCATGAACCCGTGCTGGCTGGGCCTGATCACCTGCGTGTCATGTGCTGCATAACGGCATAAGAGGACACATCACCCCTTCACTGCCCAGTTTGTTCCCTTCTTCCTTACGAATGTATAAATTGCAACCAGAACAACAGATTTACCAATTAGTTAAACGAATTGTCTGAACCAGCAGGTTCCTCTGCTTGTGTTGCTGGAAGAAGCCAACATCTTCTTAGACCTCTGGTCACAGAGAGAATTGCCAGCAGTACGTGGCAATCAAGAAATCAGATAATTTTCTTGTAAGCTGCTCAATTAGTTGCCTACAGCTCATGCAAGCAATTATTTGATTAAAACTTTTGTTGTTGTAAAAAAAATCAAGGAAGATGGAGCAGAATTAAATTTCATGTCCGACGTATAAAACACAATATCACTAGTAATGTTGGCAAAGGCACAAAAATTGTTTGTACAAAGCAATATATAAACATAGCCATCCTATCGCCACGTATAAATTCCTAGGTTTATATTCAGAAAGTTCCTGCGACTATATATAAAGATCTATAATAAAGATCTTTGCAATATTTTCCCAAACGGTTAAAATGAAACTCTACCTGCTCCTTACAAAATCCTTTTGAAGAACATCTAAAGTTTAATTTAAGAGCAGCATAGCTCTCTGCTCTGCATTAGTTGTCCTTCATTTTGTCAGAAACGTGTTTATGTTTCAATGTCCATACATGAAAATGTGTGGATGGCTGCAAAATTTGTCTGTGTGTGTGGGTATGTATCTAATAAATATGTATCTAATATATGTATCTAATATGTATGTATCTAATAAATAAATAAATATAACAAACTCTGTATATAATACAACACCGCTACCTTTATCTACTGTGATATCAAAAAAAAAAAATATTCAGAAAGAACTGGAGTCTTCATTTTGTCATTGCTATCATCAGACCCCTGAGAGGATTTGCCCTCAGTTGACCCGGGGCCTCAGCTTTGGACTGCTGGTCCTTACACTTTTCATAACCCATGGAGAAAAATACATACTTGTTCCTTCATCGCTTTCTGAGGTGGACACCCTACACAGACCTGATGAATCCCTCCTTGGAGGAGCCTGCTTCTCTCTAAGCTATGTGGGGAGCTCAGATAAGGACTCCAGCAGTGCTAGAAGCTCAAGTAGTCATGGTGCACACCTAAGTAAGATGTGATGATGTAGGATGACGTAGGATCCCTGGAAGTGTTCAAGACCAGGCTGGATGGGGCTTTGAGCAACCTGGTCTGGTGGGAGGTGTCCCTGCCCAGGGCAGGGGGGTTGGAACTTGATGATCTTTAAGGTCCCTTCCAACTCTAACCATTCCATGGTTCTATGATGAAGCCTCCACTGTCACGTTAGTGGAGGTCTGACATTCCACAGAGGAAAACAAAACAAACCAGGGCATTAAATATTCAAACAAGTTGCTATGCCATCTTGAGACTCACTGTCCCAAATTAGTGGCTGCCTTTGATTAACTGATTTTTTTTTCATCCCAGTCCTCCTTTCCCCGTCTGTAAAATGGAGATAACAGAACCACTGCATCTCATCTTTCAAGTATCAGCCTCAACGACTGTAAGATGTTCATCCAACTCTTGCTCCCACAACAGCTCACCAGTGAGCCCACAACGAACTTAACAACTCTGTACTCACTGCAGGGCCTGATGATATGCATTAAATAAGGCCCAGGGCCTCATGTCACTGGGGGGAATAAAAATAAATAATGGATTCTTCTCTGAAGTCTAAGGCATCACAGAGGAGTGACACTAGCGGAAAACTAGAACAACAGGCAGGCAAACCGACCTCTTAAATTCCAGTATAAAACATAGCGCACTGCACATAACATATATTTGTGCGTATACCCATTTACGTACACTTTTCTGTTTTCTTCTACAATATTTCATGGCTTTTAGAATGTAGATCAAGTAGGAAGAGCTTGAGAGGAATTATATCTAAGATAGTCCTTAGCTGAACACCAGTGTACAAGTAAATACAGCAAAAAAGCTCTATTTATATTGCCTCACCTCCTCCTGATTTTGAAAAAGCAAGCTGATCACTACCAAGAACAAACCAATATTCATCACTGTTATGGTTTGAGAAAACCCATAACAATCTATTGTCGTTTAGACAATTATTCTATCACCCGATGACCCCTCCCCACCCAGAAAGGGGAATCGGGGAACACAAGGAAACGCAAGGGTTGAAAGATAAATAGATTTAATAGACTACGACTAAATAATTAACAATAATACTAAAGAACCAGTATTAATCCCGATACTGATATAAGATACAGGAATTATACTCAGCCAATTCTCTCAGCAGGAAGCTGTGCACTCCCGGCAGGGACAGCAAATGGCGGACACTGCCAGCGCGATGGCTTCAGGAGGAAGGCAAGGCCTCAGGGGTCCGGCACCAGGGCAAGGAGCTGTCTGGACCCGCCGCCATCGAGGGAGAGACCACTACGCAGCACATTTTCCTAATTTATATTGAATGTGACATTCATGGTATGAAATAATCCTGTTGGCCAGCCTGGGTCAAATGCCCAGGCCTTGCTCCTCCTTGTCCCTGCACCTGGCAAGGCTCGAAAACACTAAGACCTTGAATCCCACAGAGCCTGGCTGGCTATAAAGTAAATATTTTCACAAATTCAGACACTAGACTCTTCTAGAAGTACAATTTTCCCCAGCATTAGAAGAAAAGTTAGTACTGTGTCTCTCAACCCAGGACAATCACCAACACCAATATCCATCCCTGTAAATATGGGGTGAAGAGAGGTCATGGGAGCTGGTCTCATTATTAGGTCTTCAGCAGTGGTATAGGCATGTACTCCTGTGTTGGGGATTGTTTACCTACAGCACCCCGCACATTCCTGTGCTGTCGGACACAGTAAATATATATATATATACAGAAGCAGCACAGGTCTCTGCCGTAGAATTAGAAAACCACAGAAAGCCAGAGCAAAAATCTGGACTGATACGATCAAACTTTTCATACGTGCTGGTATGCACTCTCCTTCCCTTCTCCCTGAGTCATCCTCTCTTAAGTTCAAGCTTGGGATAAAGCCGATTTGCATGCCTAACTCTGGGCACCCTTATCTTAGGCCCATTGGAACGAAGAGGTTCTGCCGCAACGGAATTCCATCTCGGCTGCGAGGAGCCCGAATCTCACTTCAAACCCGACACGACCCCCCGAGGCACACTGCAGTGCACACCATCAGGCCCCACTAGGTTATCTGCAGCTCCTCTGTGCCGTTTCTCCCTTTGAATCATACACTAGAAGATAAAAATGAATGAAATATGTTGAAAGAACACACAGCTAAGTTGAAGGGACACAAATGTATGAGATCATGTAGGATTTTTGAAAGGATGACTGAAAGAGAACTCTTTTCAAGCATCTGGTTGCTATGATAAAAAGCAAGTTCTCCCTGTTCAGTTGCTCTGGATATGATCTCATCTCAGGTGGTTTTAAGAAATCATCTCTGAAATGTAATTAGGTTAGAAAAACACGCACACTCAAATCTGGAGGTTTTGGAAGTACAGCTTGGATTTTCAGCAGAGTATGGTTGGAAAATGTAAAGGCAATATCCCATTCATTATCTGGCGATGTGGAGGTGTCCTAAGACACAGCAGCGCTGCAAAGGCAGCACAGGACCTGAGTAGCTGTAAGCACCCAGGGACTGCAGCCCTGCTTCCTAATTATCAGGAGGTGTTTTTCAGCAACAGCCTTTGGGCCACCTCTCTCACATCCCTTCTATCCACACAGCTTGTATTTCTAACTCACTCACAACTTTCCTGAAGTCAACCGCAACCAAGAATCACAGTGTTGTTAATAGGACTTGACTCAAAGGACAACACCCAACAAAACCAGAGATCTCCAGAGATGGACCTCTGGTTTGGCCAGCCAACTCCCATTTCCTTCATTAGGACTTCACGGTACAAGAACCCGTTTTTTCAAGGCTGAGCACCTTGAATAGCAAGATCCTTCAGTTTATACCTCAAAACATTGAAGGTGTTGACATCAGTAAGCTGGAAGCTGCGCTTGACTTGCTGGTGATAGCTGCCTACACACGTGTGGTAAAAGACACCATACTGCTGGGCATCTTCCAGCAGCTGCTCATCTCCTCCAAGGCCCCAGGAGAAAGGTGCTACAGAAAACACCCTCTCCATCCTCTCTTCAGGACTACATTATTCTAGGATATTAGAAAAGCCTCAGAGAAAATGAAGCTGAGAGGAAGCATTTTGGATGGTCAGATCACAGTATGTACAACTTTGTATGAGTACACTTACTAAGGTGACTGGGGTCTTAGCACCCAAATTCAAATGTTGATGGGTGCAATCACCCACACGGAAGGATTTTGCAAATTAAGAGCACGGTAGAATGCACAGAAAGAAATTTTGTTTAAAAAAACCCACACAGAAGTAGAGCGACGAGGCTTTTTTCCTCTGAGATTGTCTTTTAACACTCATACTTGGAAGCAACGCAAAACGCAAAGTTGGATGTTGTGTTGTGCAAGAAAGGTTCTCACAGGCACTGTCCAATAGTCTGCCAGGTATTTCCCATCTGAAAATAATGACAATTTTCCAAACCTTAAGATACGTGTACTTTACATAAATGTCAAATAACCACTCGGCCTTGCCATAATTGGGCTTTCTCTACATTAGAAAACCCCCATATGTTGATTTGTAGCCACCTCGAGAAGTGTCACTTGCAGAAAAGAGATATGAATTACTGCATCCTTAGTTTAGCCAAATGTAAAATATAAGCATAATTGCACTTTAAAGAAATGCAGTTTTCAGCTGCATAAACCAAGATCATCTATGATGACCAGATTGTGTTGCATCTGGAAAAAGATTAATTCTCTGACATGGAACCCCGACTTTCTGTTTTGTTGAACTTATAACTGTTTAAAGATTCTTTCTAGTATAAACTTGAGATTGGCAGATGAGTACTGTGGATTACTGTGTAAAGTCCCAGCTGGAGCAAGTGTCTGAATGCATTGTGCAACTGACTCACACAGGAAGAAAAGGAGAACCTGGTAAAATACTTCATTCATTTATAAAATATGAGCTAAATTCTTGTCTCCACCAGTGAGTAGCTCTGAATTCAATGCAGCCACACAGGTATAACTGGAAGGAGAATTTGGCCACTTGTAGAAACAATAAACCTAGGAAGATTCTATTTGATTTATTATTTCTTAGCAACATACAAAGTAAAGAAACACTGGGTGTTTTTATAACTACAGATCTTATTGCCATTGACTTTAAAGAACAAAAAGTGTAGGAAGCAAGAAAAAAAGCAGAGCCTGCCCATAAAAAACTGAATAGGGGCAGGTGCTTTCCCTTTTTAATAATTTCTAGGATTGCGTCTTAGTCTTTTAACAATATCCAATTGATCAGACAGAAAAAAGATTGGAAGAAAACTATCAACACAGGATCAAAGCAGTCAAAATTAAAAAGACATTTCTGTCCTCTGTCCTACGTAGAGTCATATGATCCGCCAGGTATAAAACAACATAATTCCATTCAGATGAAACAATCGGGACAAGTCTCTTTTAAATGGGCAATACTGTGAAGCAGGATACAGGCAGTAGCAATAAAGTTCCTTCCAGTGGTGATTTTCAGACCCCTAATATACAGCCAGCTTGTCATCAAGGAAGTAGTTTAACCAGCATGTGTCTAGGCTGAGGTGTTCTCAGTCAGGATATAATCTCTGTGCAAAGCTTAGTGCTTACTAAGAACTGAGACTAAATGTCAAGAACTAGTGACGGTGCAAGACAGCAAGAAAAAAGTTAAGTTCTTGTTTTCTGTTCTTTTCAATATATGTTTTGATGGGCTCCTTCAAAGGGTGCTACCGCCGAAGAGCGCCCCTGGTATGAATCTGTTGTTATGTCTAGCACCATTCAACTGCTCATGGCTGTGCTCCAGGTTCCAGAGATAATTTTAAAGTTATGAAGTATCTCGTATGAAGTACCACCCTCAGAAAGTTTGCCAACGACACCAAGCTGTGTTGCACGGTTGACGCGCTGGAGCGAAGGGATGCCATCCAGAGGGACCTGAGCAGGCTTGAGAGGTGGGCTTGTGCAAACCTCATGAAGTTCAACCAGATCAAGTGCAGGGTCCAAGCACAAATAGCAGCCCTGAGGAGAAGGACTTAGGAGTGCTCATGGATGAGAAGCTTGACATGAGCCGGCACTGCGCGCTGGCAGCCCAGAAAGCCAACCCCATCCTGGGCTGCATCAAAAGAACCGTGGCCAGCAGGTCCAGGAAGGTGATTCTACCCCCCTGCTCTTGTGAGACCCCACCTGGAGTGCAGCTTTGGAGTCCTCAGCACAGGAAAGACATGGACATGAACGGGTCCAGCAGAGGATGACCTGGAGCACCTCTCCTAGGAAGACAGGCTGAGAGAGCTGGTGTTGTTCAGCCTGGAGAAAAGAAGGATCCAGGGAGACCTTATAACAGCCTTCCAGTATCTGAAGGGAGCCTACAGGAGAGATGGGGAGGGACTCTTTATCAGAGGGTGTAGCCATAGGATGAGGGGTAATGGTTTTAAGTTGAAAGAGGGGAGATTTAGACTAGATACCAGAAAGAAATTCTTTCCTGTGAGGGTGGTGAGACGCTGGAACAGGTTGCCCAGAGAAGCTGTGGCTGCCCCATCCCTGGAGGGGTTCAAGGCCAGGCTGGATGGGGCTTGGAGCAACCTGGTCTGGTGGGAGGTGTCCCTGCCCAGGGCAGGGGGTTGGAACTCGATGATCTTTAAGGTTCCTTCCAACTCTAACCATTCCATGATTCTATGATCTCGCTTGCTGAAGATAGGCTCCTTAACTGATGCTCCTGTGTGAGAGTCTAATGCAATTAAAATAGGTTCTGAAGTACACACGCATGCACATGCACACCCCTACACACACAGGCGTGTGCAAACACACACCCACCCCTCTGCAAGTACTCATACCAGCTCTGGATTTGTACAAGATTTTCATCCGTGAGACAGACACTCATGCTGCGTCCAAAACATCCCATTATTTTCCATAGCGATAGTGGCACAAGGTTTCCAAGTATGAGATGGTGCCACAGACACTACAGACTACTTGGCATGGGGAAAATTTGGGTGTTCCTTCATACTAAACAGAAAATATTTCAGGAGATGCACAGACAGACAAGAGCACAGTCACAAAATACGCTGTTGTCCCTCCAGATCTTATTTATCTGTTTTATATCTGACACTAATTTAGCAATTCTTTCAGATATTTTACTCTCAGTTCACTAGCCAAAATTAACATCCTTGTGAGCCAACACTCCAGCCATCCCCATGCCTACAGCGAGCATCACCTCATCCAGATGTTCCCTGCCAAGAGCAGGCGTAATACGTGTGGAATAGGGGTACAAGTTGTATTTATCTTAATTTAATAATTAGTCTTCTGGATGACAGTGACCACATCTCAAACATTAATAGCCTCTATTGTGTGATCACCAGTATCAATCACAGCTGCTCCATAATGAAGCTCATAAAAATATTCAATCAGTGATGGAGAGGGCCTTTGAGATCCACAGAATGAGTTTCAGATGTTGGCGGAGCACTCCGAGGTAGGCTGCAGCTCACACAAGGGAAGCTCTACCAGGTGTTTGCAGTTTCATGCCTGCTGCATAAGTAATGGAACCCATAAAAAGGATTTTTTATTTTCTTTTTTTTCCTCCCTCAGAGAAACTCAGCTAGGGGAAGCAGAACAAATAAGAAGATAAAGAAGCACTTTTGGAAACGGAAATTTTGACCAATAGGGGTGAAATTCACCTTAGTATTATAGCATTTGATAGGAAAAGGCTAAAACATGTATTTTATTTTTTTTGTTGGGGAAAACTTTAGGTGTTTTAGAGGTATAAGAATGTATGAATATAGAGTTTGAACGTTGAACCACATAACGTGTCCAACTTTGTGACTGAAATATTTAAGTTTTGTGGACACTATCTTAAATATAAACAAATACATCTAAACATCCATCCTGCTGGCCTTGGTGTCTCAAGCTCTGCATCATGTTACTTTTTTCCCCTTAAATGCTTCCCTTTACTGAAATGCAGCGTACAGAACCCTAGATACTACATCTATACCCCTGAGGCAACTGTCTCAGGTTTGAAGACAGGAACAGGGTATGTGTTGATCCTCTATACTACTATACAGACTGTAAGTGGCTTTTAAGGCACAGTGGGGCAAGGATCCAGAGAGTTTCAGAGCTGGTTTCAACCATGTTTCCTTCCAGAAATTTGGACGATGTCTACTGAAAGTAAGCCACCTTGCAAGGCTATGCTCCAGTCTCGCGTTACAGATTGCTTTCAGGCCATACAGCATCACACTTTCCCTTTATACAAGTTTTTTTTTTTCCCTAAATGCCATTTTTCCTGTGATTATGCCATGGGTCTGTCAAGGAATTTTACCCCTTTGCCTCGGTATATTTGTGTTGCTGAAGGGGTAGGATCCATTCAATCTGTGCGTACAGACACGACAACCAGTATAACTCAGATACCAGTAATCTCATTCCTTCGAGCTGCAAAATAAGGCCGTCACACAGCAGCTCCTTCTCCTGTGAAAGCTGCCTGGGAGTAGTCCCATTACTCACAAGGAAAAAAAACAAAACAACGAAACCCCAAACCAACAAAAAACCAGAAGGGCCAAACATCGAGAGGGAGATCCCATGAGAGAAAACTGTCTTTCTAAAGTTTCCGTTGGCAAACCGAGACACCTCAAGAACAACTTTCTGTGGCAAGTTGCAAAATACCTGTTTCCAGGATGCAAAACTGGAAGATTAAGAAGGGGGGGGGGGGAAGTTAACCAACGTTCTTTGAGCCTGAAAAGTACTGCTGGGCGGTGGACACCCCTGTTGCATCCAAACGTGCACATCTCCAGCTAAATACAGAGGCTGAGGCAGAGCGGCTGTGGCAGAGCACAGTCGGGGCCGTCAGTCGGACACGCTCCTTTGATTCCCTGCCCAGTTCCAGTATAGCCTCTGGCAGTCTGAGGCCAAGGGACAGCCTTAATTTGTGGCAGCTGGACGCGGTCAGCGAGGCACCATATGGCAGCTGGGAGAAGCCAAGTCGGGCCGTTGCCTTCCCCTGCCCTGGGATACCCTTTGCAGAGGTGGGAGGGAAGCTCTGGCCCCATGGGGATGGCTCCCAAACCCCCGTGTAGCTCCAGCCCTGGGTCCTGCAAGGTGGACTGCAAAACAACTTAGTGCTAATCTGCCTCCAAACGTCTGTCCAGGCACATCCTTCAATATCCAGAGAGATTACGGCCCCCGGCTTCCTCCAGAGAAATCTCTCATGGAGTTAAATGTTCTTACAATTACACCAAAAAGTGAGACCTTCACACCAAGCCCCCCATTTCTGCACCGCCGTGGTAGCAGCCACTGGAATGCCCTCCTGAAGTGTGTTCCTCGGGTGACAGCAGGTCCCAGGGGGTCACAGCTTTGACAAAGCACTGCAGATTTGGGAGCTAAATGCTTCAAAGGCAGCTGGTTTCAATAAAACTGGAAACTGGGCCAAGTTTGGTCTGCACAAGTTTCTCCCAGGTACAGCCCTGACGTCTTATCTCAGCAACATCTTAGCTTTTCCATACCCTTGCATTAAAAGTCAAATCATACTTATGTGCATACGCTTACAGATTATGTGGCAATCTCCTTAAAAGACATTAATGTAATATCTTCATAGATGAGCCAGTAAGAATACTAAAATTATAAATGACAGGGAACAATAAATCACAATATGACACCCTGAACATCCTTTAGGCTCTTTTGTTAATATTGCAGGATCCAGAGGTGGTTTGTTGGGGTTTTTTTAAATATACATGAAACCTAAGACAAGAGCAGTAAAAGAAAGAAAAAGGAGAAATGTCCATCCAAATCTCACATGTGAGAACAGGTTTTTCTATATAGTTTAGTCTAAAAAAACAAGTCAGTCTACCTTTCCAAAAGGGCCAGACATAAAGCCAACTTTATTTGTGGCTTCAGACATATTCAGCAAAGTTCTGGATTAGCTTTAACCATTAGGTAATTCAAGATTCAAAGCCCATTCCCTCTTTCATAAACCTAATTCACAAACCTTCAACTGTATAGTGAATTCATGTTATTTCAGGTATGCAGAACCCGAGAAATAAATGTCTAATAAATTCTTGTATTCAGTGACTGGATCAGAACATGTGTCTTCTCTTTAGGATTATAAAAGAGGTTAGGAGGTAGACGCTCAGCCTGAACATGAAACTCAACCGCTATTTTTATCCCTTTCTTGTCTTCTTTCTCCAAGGTCATTTGGATCATGAGCCAAATTAACTTTAAACAAAAGTTGTTCAGCTCTCTCCTTTTTTGGGGTTCACTAGCGTTTAAAATCTCATTCATTTTTTTGAACTTGAAATGAAAAAAATATTTTGGATCTACTATGGCTTGCCCTCTGATACCCACACATTTTGCTGAATGAAAAAATCCACTAGCAGATATTAGACAGCCAGTGTGACTTGCAGGCAAGGGGAGAGACCCTTTAGTTCTATCGGGTTTACCCTTGCACTTGTGGTCTCAATAGAGCAGGTAGCTCCCTCTCAGAAGACCTTGCTGGCTTTTGAGAGGTTCCCCTTGCAGTGTTTGCCCCATTATTGCCCCACAGAGCAATGAGCAGGGCTCCTTACAGGCAGAGAAAGTTTTCCTGTTAGCTTCAGGATCTTTTGGTGAGCACAGAGCCTGGCGCTCTTTTTGGATAAGATGTGTGACAATGTGGAGTACAAAATATACTTGGTGGCAAAGATACTATGCCACTGAAAAACAGCTGAATCCCTCCCTTCACCAGTTGTCAGTCAGTCCGTAACTCGCCATCTGAAGCTGCAAGGGCAGCTGCTAAGTTGCAGTGACACGAAATTTTGGGTATTACTCAGCACCAAGAGCTACACAAACAAAAACTGAGATCAACTGGTGTGCGCCATACTCATCTCTCAAAACTGCCACAGTCGTCAACCCTCGCTCCACTCCCCTCTCCTGGCACCACAAACCCATCAGTTAGGACCCCTCTTGGCTCCCAACCCCTCGCCAAGTGGACAGGGAGAGGCTGTGACCATCCAGCACTGGGAAAGAGGTGGTGGGATGAGGGAAAAAAAATTCTGGTGGCAAAACAATGTGGGGCAAGGATGGGCTTGCCTTGGTAGTACAATGAAAGACTCAGCCTATATTACTGTAATGAGATTTTGTTGACAGATTAGTTTGGTGCTGTTGAACCGCAGGCACTCTCTGCCTCTCTGTGTCTCCCCTGCTTTTCATTGTCTTCCTTCTCAAGGTTTCCCTTTTGGGGGTGGGGAGAGGATGGGGCAGAGGAGCAGGAGGAAGGCAGTCTGCCACCTCCACCCTTCGTTAGCAGGAATGTCATCAGAGGATGGCCTGGGAGCAGGAACCTGAGGATCTGGCAGGACAGAGCTGCAGTGATCAGTCACGCACAGGGTACTCCGAGATCGTAACAGAAAAGTCACCCAGGTCCTCTTCGATTACCGGCACTAGGACTACGGAAAGGGAAGGGCTGCTCCTCTTTGGGAACTCTGCTGGATCAGACCACCCAATACACCATCCAGCAGGAAGGATATACGCCATACCAAGGATCAGACGCTGCTGTGATTTGTATCGGCGCAAACCAGAGCCATGTGATGGCAATACGTTGAATTTACAGTGGTGGACCTCGGGTCAGCATGAGACCCACAGGTCTGAAAAGGGTAGAAAGGGTAATAGGAGTAAGAAAGGTAAAATATGGGTAGAAAGGGAAAAAGAGCAGTATGTGATTGCAGAATGGAGTGTTTCTAAACAAAAAGAGGTAACAAGAGGGTATAACTGCACCAGATAATTTATCAGCAACTTTAGAAATACAGAAGTGGAAATGGTTAAATGAAATTACATTTTAGCGCTCTTTCTGGTCTGCTTGAGTATCATGAATATTATAATCAAGAGATTGATAATTTGGATATCTTAGCAGAACAGAAGTATGCGGTCCCCACAAAGTGTTAGATTGTATCAGCGTGGAAATCCCACTAACGGGAAATTTCAAAGATCTCCAGACAGATCCTTAACTGCCTCTGTGGCAGTTACGGTGCTCCCTTCTTCCAAATGAGTTTTGTTATTTAATTTTTTTTAAAAAATATCTCTGCTAATTATTAAGGAAGATTTGTATCTGAGAAAACGATCTCATTTGCCTGTTAGGTAGGAGGAGATCAAAACTTCGCCCAGACCCAGTCCCAGGGGACGAAGGGTGGCAGCTTCACCGCTCCTCGGTGTCTCATCAAGCTAATTCACAGTGTCACAGGCAGCAGGAGCCCACAGGTGCTGGATGCAACCTCTCCTGGGGGCTTTGTGACCCGGCCTGGCCTCCAGAGATTTCCTCGAGCAACCTTGCCGGGGAACGAAGTTTGCAAACACAGGATTCAAACCCGCTGCTGTTTAACTAAACCAAGCCATTAACGAACCAGCCCCCTCGCTGATCGAAGTGACTAAAAGCAAAGATATACTCTCTGCTTGTCTCACACTAAAGATTTTTGTCTTAAAACAATTGTCTTGTACTACTTCTTTGTCTTATACCACTTGTCTTACACTGTAGCTCTCTGTTTGTCTTACTACTCTGGCAGAGGTGGGTTTCCTATTGTTGCTGTGAAAGGTAGCACATACAGAAAGATTTTCAGGCTTTCATCCGTAAGTGTTAATAATTGCACCGCTACTGAGACAGAAGATAGCGAGGAGGGGGGGAAAAAAAGCCAAGCCCTCGAAAAAAGACAATTTTTTCCAAGCCACAAACGGCAGCTCAGCTTTCCTTTCAATAAGCACTCTGAGTGGAATCGCCCTTGCAAATTTCTGCCAAATTTCTTGTGCAAATTTCACTCAATTTTTAGTCTACCAAAATCACATTCACCTCAGTTGGAGTTTTATTGGCATTGGAAGTGAACGAAAAACCTGAGCAAGGGCTTTGGAATGTGGTTGAGATATTATATGTCTTTGCATGCGTGTTTATTCATTTTTAAACATTATTATTTATACCCTCTGGAAGCAAGAGGGAAAAAAAAAGAAAAAAGGGGGGGATGTAATATAGGTTAGTTTAACAAAACAACAATGATTTGCATTGCTGCTGACAACTATCTTCACTCTCCAGTGCTGAGAAGTGCCAGATGGCGAATTTGGAACGGTTAGCAGCAGAAAAAGCGACCATCCCAGGTTCAGGGAGTCTCTGAAAGGAGGATTTGGAAACTGGAACTCCACATAAGGATACAATCCAGAAGCAGATCTCACTTTTATTGAAGAGGTGGCTGCGGGTAGCATGCAGTGCATTAAAAGTGCTTTAAGGTCTCTGTTCTATTATTTGTCTCCATTCAGCTTCTGAAAAGGAGGAGGTAAAATCTCTTCTGAATGCATATATAGAGAGGGTTTTGAAGAAGACGCTGACAACACAGGAGTCAGCTTACTAAATAGGAAGATGTATCACTGCAAGCAGGAACCTAGACCAGACCTCAAATTCAATGTTTTTAGGAAAGACGCAGTGAATAGACTGGTTGTATATGCTGCCAAAAATAAGCATTTTCCACCGACTGATGCTACATGCTGGGATTTCACACCTACACATTTCAACAGGTGGGAAGGAGTGGGCACACATCTGGCCAGGGGGAGCAGGGTTGGAGTGACCAGCTGGGACAGCTATGTCAGGGAGGCAACATGTGAGCCTGGCCTGAGGGTCAGACCCTCGTTCCTTTCTCTGTTCTTAACAGACTTGACACTGATAGAAGACAAAAGCAACAGAGTGTGGTATTCACGTCTCAAAATTCCGGATATCTGGCTAGTATTCTGGGAGCCCTCTATTCCCCCTGACACTGAGAGGCAGGTATATGAACTGGGTGAGTCATAGAATCATAGAATGGTTAGAGTTGGAAGGGACCTTAAAGATCATCCAGTTCCAACCCCCCTGCCCTGGGCAGGGCCACCTCCCACCAGACCAGGTTGCTCCAAGCCCCATCCAGCCTGGCCTTGAACCCCTCCAGGGATGGGGCAGCCACAGCTTCTCTGGGCAACCTGTTCCAGGGTCTCACCACCCTCACAGGAAAGAATTTCTTTCTGGTATCTAGTCTAAAGCTTCCCTCTTCCAATTTAAAACCATTACCCCTTGTCCTGTCACTACACTTCCTGACAAAGAGTCCCTCCCCATCTCTCCTGGAGTCCCTTTAGAGACTGCAGNTAAATATATATAAAACTATATATATAAAGATATATATATACACTATATATTAAATTTCCTATTAGTAGTCTCCCATTCTCCAACTATTTTCAGCTTGGGACATCTTGATTAAGATGTGGCCCCTGTGTATTTAATAATCCTCACTGGTCTTCTCTTCCAAGAACGTGTTCAGTCTGCCCTTGAACTCAAACTGACTTTTACCAAAGACAGAAGCAAAAAAAAGAAGACAAACATCCTGCCTTCCCCAAGCACCTAGCAGTACCGAAATGTATCCAAAAATAGAGAAAGTCCTCCAAGACCACGTGATCATTCCTGGCTTAGGAAAAGATAAACAGAGTGACAGAACAGAAACAATTTCAAAAATATTTAAATATTTTCTGCTAAAAATGGTGTTTGGACAGGCTACAGGTAAGGCTTGTAAGCATCCCCTGATTCTTAAATGATCCCACAAAGGCCTAAGACTATGCTAGTACTTGGTCTGGAAAATACGGGCCTTTTTCCAAGTTCTGAAAAACTGTAAGGAATTACATCAAGGTTTTTTTTTATCTACATTAAGCAATGAAAAGAGGTTATTGTACTATAGATGGAAAATCAGATTCCTTAAACATCTTGTATGACTCCTTGCTAATCCTTCAGTAAAAAAAACCACACCCTCAAAGTAATTTTTAATTATTGATCTTTAGACTATTACATTCTGCTTCGCCTAATTTCTCCTGTTGATCCCAAATTTAAAATGCAATTCTTCCAAACCTCATCCGTGACTATAAATTTTACAATTACATTTATACCTCCTTATTGTTTCACAGGTTCATCTCTTAAAGAAATTCAGATCGGAAAACATTGGGGGGAAATACCTTTCGTAAAGCATAAATATTTACCTGTAAAAACCGAAATGTAAATGGTGAGGTAGGCAACGATGTTGATATGCAAACCCCAGGCAACGAGCAATGAAGGGCAGAAGAACTCAGTAGCAAAAGGCAAAACATATTATAGGAAGGGTGATTATTTCCAACCCACATATAATAAACTCAGAAAATTCACAGTGAATGTGGGAACAGGCTATAGAAAAGTGAAGAGGTAGAGAAATCAAACTTCATTTCAAATGTTATCTGGCCAGACTTTGAGGTCACTAACAGTTGTGCAAAGCCAAAATAACTCCTCCAGCATCTCTACACGTACTCTTTGAACTCCAGGGGTGTAACGATGCGAGACACGCGCCCAGGGACCTTCCACAGGACCCGATTTTGGGTCTCTGGTGCCAAGGACATCAGAGAACACTGAACAGAACAGCAGTAGGAACTGGAAAGACTATGGTAGATGTTTTCATAAGTTTACCGAGTTCAAGAGTGGTCTCTGAGGAAAAAGGATGACTAATACATAGTGCCGTAACGTTAAAAGCGAACCTATAGAGACATAGTAGGAAACTCCACACCAGTCAGTTTGACATGAGTTGTGAGCAAAAGCCTTTGAAAGCCTTTTAAGAGTCAAAAGGGAGAACATTTGGAAAAGCGCAGATGAACTGAAAATAGCCAGCCTGGCTTCAGGAAGGGGAGGTCACCATGGCTCACTAGCAGAGGGGAATTCTTCACGGATGTTACCGCTGGGCTAGGCAAGGGGCTATGGCACACCATTGCCGGGGCCGTGCATTTCTCAAAGCAACCTGACAAGCTCCACGGCGGTAATTAATGGGCAAGGCACGGAGTTGATGGAATTGGAGGAGACTCGGCACATTCGGACTGAGTACGGGCTAAAGGAGAGACTACAAAAGATGGAATATTTTAAATGTGAAAAATAAAAGCGGGCTACAAATCACTGCGGGAGCTTGAACCGGCATGAATAAATTTAAAAATAAAATAAAGTAAAATAAAATAAAATAAAATAGAAACAAACCACACAAATGAGAGAGGAAGCTTTGTTATTGGTTCAGCAGATGGTGACCGAGATCACCACAGCACTTTCTTTACAACGCTCTGCGGTGATACGGGATAGCACCCCGTTGCCAAGGATTTCAAAGTTGCTGGCAAATAATAAGCCCCTCAACGCGCTGTAAGTTGGGGAAGGATTGCTACGGCCCGTTAATGCAAGAGGGAAAACAGAAGCACCACAATATTAATGGCTTGCCCAAGCTCACACCTCCTACTTCAGCTGTCTGGCATCAGCAGTGCTTGTGGGAGAAAGGCAAAACCTGGGAGTAGAATCCTGGCAGGTAATAAAAAGGGAAAATGTTTCTGTTTTGTTTTTTTTTTTTTCAATACCTTGTTTTAAAATAAACGTGCTTCAAATCTGGGGGCCGGGTCTTGCGAGGCGAGGGAATGGCGCTGATTGATTCTGCCTGGGGGTTTGTCCCTTGAAGCCTACCCCTGCTGAGGTCCCCAGCGCCGGGAGCTCTCAGAGATTCGGGGTGACTTCTTCCAGGGTCACTCTCACAGCCAGACAATCTTCAAAAATCACCACCCTTTATCTCCCGGTAGAAATACATCACACCCACCCGAGGTTTCAAAGACGCGGATGGAAATAATGCCGCAGTGCAACTGCATCTCGACCTAGTCGCCAGCCGGGAAACTCAACTGAAAGCTGCCCACGCCACGCAAAAATAGCCTGGAGGAAGGCCCCACAAACACGTCCTGCTGTTACCACCGCCTTGCTGACAGCACTAATAATAAAAAAAGCCTTTTTGTTTTGTTAGTAACCTTCTGCAATCGCCGCACGCCGTTAATTCCCGGCAGCCGCCGCGTGGACCCTGGCTCTGGGAGGCGCAGCAGGGAGGCTGCCACCCTGCCGGTGGGGTGTTTTTCAGAAGAAGTCTGGGTGCCTAAAGCCCAGATGTGTCCCCTGGGAATGACCACCATCCCGCAGAGCCATCCGAGCGTCAGGAGACCCAGCGGCTCTGTCCCGGAGGCGGGGAGGCTGGGGCCGCTCAGCCTCCTGGGCTATGTTAAACCTCCCCTCCCGAGTAATGAATCACAGAGCCAAAGATTTCACCCTGCAACCTTTTTCCAGGCTTCTCCTGCTGTCGACGGGATCTGTAAAGGCCAGGACTTTCCCCCGACTGCCTGTGGGTTTTCGAGGCCTCTTTTTCCTTTCCTTTTCTGGTGCTTCTTTGCCCTGTCTCACATATTCTAATTAGCTTTCCTGGAGGAGTTTTACAAGATGAAGATAAGAAGAAGCTTATCCTAGGCAGTTGTTTGTCTTCACAATTTCCCTTGTTTTGTAAAGAAAAAAAAGAAAAAAAAAGAAAAAGGACTTTCAAGGACTGAGTCTCCTATCCGAACCGTTATTCGAGGGGCTAGAGGACAGAAATGCTCTGGGCGGTCAAGCAGGAAACTTTAAAAGGAATCCATCCGAAATGCAATAAACCAAATATTTGCAGGGATTTTTGAGGAATTCCATCATAACCCACTCCTCCCCTTTTATTAGCTTCACCAGTGCTTGATGAGGCAGCTACATTCTCCAAGCGACTGACAAAAGCCACTTTTATACCATTATTTAAGAAGCAGCTTATGTGGCTGCACGACTGTGTTACCCCACCAGAGAGGAGCTTTTTGAGCCATGCCTTAAGCCGACATTTCCTTTTCCCAATCTCACTTTTTTTTGGGGAAGAGAAATATTTGCTTTCCTTCCACAACTGGCTTTTGGAGTCAGCCGGGCGTAGCTAGGAGACACAATAAATGTTGTTAAGCCACAGGGTAATTTTTTAATAAAAGATTGGGACTTGTTGTCTCCCCTTTGACAGATATCCTGGCACTTACTGGCTCTGTATCCTGTGAGTTTTAATTTCACAGTCTGAAGCTTGGCCCAAAAATTGCCAAAACTCAAGTTTCCCCTCATCGCTGTCCCAGTTCTAGTGTCACGACGGAGGCCAGGTTTGCACGCCTTACCGGAGTGGCTTTCAAGCTTCGGAAAACCTGTGGAACTCCCTCCTGCAGCATCATGCTGTAGGGATTAGAGTGTCAAAGGGCTTTAAAGTACAATTAAGCACATTAATGGAAGTCCGCAAGGGGCTATTACAACAGGAAGATACAGACATAACCTCTAGTTCAAAAAAACACCTAGGCTGCCGGAAAGGAGTTAGAAATATTGGGCAAGCATCACTGTAAGATAGCCCTGGTTTTGTGCCAAGATACCCTCTCTGCTGAAGCAATGATGTGGTGTCCACTAGGGAGCTAAGTAGCCTAGCAGATGTTGAATGCAAAGTTGAGCCCCATGAGGAGGAAGCCATTTTTCACGACACTGAGCTCCAGCACATATATTTTATTCTGCACATGTCCCTGTTGTCATTTCTTTCCTTTTTTTTTTTTTCCTGAGCTTTGTTTTGATCTGTGCAAATGGTGTTCAGCTTATAGAAATGACCCCAAGAAGAAGAGAAAAAGCAGGCACAGGAACAGACAAGAGGACTACAACGTCTGCCGAGGAGGCGTCTAGGTGCAAGGCTGCATTTTCAGACCAGGTTTCTATACGACAAGGAATGGGAGATCTAGGAAGGGATTTTAAGATGGATCAGGGCTCGGATGGCAGAGAATTTGGAGGTTTGAGGATGGGGTTTGGAAGAGTTGGGGTTGGTGAAAAGGAAGGAGGATATTTCGTTATTGGGTGGGAGGATAAAGAAGAAATGAGGAATAACGTGGGCACCCTCTCCCCTCTGTCCACAAGGACATTTCTGATCAAGGTGATCTTTCTGAAGAGAAGAGAGCTACGTTTCCTTCTTCCCATCTTCTCTTACGTACATGGAGATGCAAACAAGCACACATGCCCTTGACTGTCCGGTACCTACTCCTCCTTCCCATTTTTACTACTAGAACACAGCATCGGATTTGTATTCTGTTGATAGAGTTTGGGAGAATAAGAATGTCTTCACTTTCGGTGGTGATCTTGACACACTTCAAAGCACTCTGATTGTTGAGCAGCTTCCTACGCAGGAGAAAAATGACAGACTCTATGGCTCACCCTTTCCCCCACCCCAACCCATTCCATCTCCCACCCTAACGAGGGGAATGCATATTTGACTGTCTGTCTCTGCTCCTTCTTAACTTTTCAGTTTTCAGTCCATGAGAAAAGGCTCTTATCCTTAGGTCCCGAGGTTCCAGACTGATTATGTGGGAATGGCCCAGTCGGAGGTGATGTTCTGGGCACTGCATCCCAGAAGGTGACCGATGAATCTGGACTGTGCTGTGTCTCCTGGGACACAGATTTGCAGCATCTTTGGGGTAAGCAGCAAGGGCAGAGTTTTTCAAAGATATCACAGGGCAAGATACTTGCCTAACACGTGGCTGACTAGAATAATTGCATGTCTTCAAAGAACTAGAGGAAGAGCATAGATAAACTGAGTGCCAGAACACACGGGCAAACATTATTTTAGGATAAAAATTAACCAGAGTACTTTCCCTGCATTATTGTAGATTTTGTAAAAGTTGCACGTGGTTTTATGCAGGGAAAAAAAAGCTCAACACTAACTTTAGAAAAGTTTTATGAAGTACTACGTATTTACTGGGATTGGTTTTTTGCATGTCCTTCCTTGGAGGGAGAAGAAACTATTACATTTTTATAGCTCAGGAAAAAATATGGAGTATATACCTTGAGATATTTACTATTAATTTAAGGACACCATCAAATTTTCATTATATACAATATCTCTTTATCTATTTATATATACTGTGCTTGCCCTTGTAGTATAGGCATGTCTACCAAGTCTACAGCAAAAGAGAACTCAAATACCTTGAAACACAAGAAAAAAGCCAAAGCTGGAAACTGTTCCAAACCACACCTCAGCCGAAAATCCAAACGGTCCCTGAAACATTGGGAACTAAATAGTTTGGGCCCATTTCCACTGCTGTGAAATCTATCCTCCATTATTAGCTGCCATACAGGTGCTTTAATTTCTGTCCCCATCTCCTATGGACAAAACAGACAACCGATGTGGTAAGGTCTGTACCAGATTCTTCTCTCCTTGTTGCTCTGCATCTTTCCTGTGTGCTGCTGACGCAGTGCCATTTAATTTAACATTTAATTAACTCGAGACCCCGCTGGTTATTTTCCTTTCTTTTTTTCCTTTTTGAGGAAACGGGTGTGTGATCAACCTTCTTGTAGGAAATGGTTGTATGGTTCCCAACACATTCTTTTCTCCAGAATCAAAGCAATAGTTTTTTATGCGTTGTGTTTTTGGGGTTTGGTGGGGATTTTTTGACTCAGTCTAAAATTTTTCTTCAGCATTACTGGAAGAGGTGAGGGTGTAACTGACCTCTCCATAATTGAGAAGGACTAGGAAAGGAATACAGGGAATCAATATGGCCACGAATATTCATAACAGAGAATGCAGTCCTGGTCTATCTGTCCTGTCCTCCCCTCGCCCCTCCATTCAAAAAAAGGAGTCTGAACCACAAATAAAGAAAGTTGAGGGCAGTTAGAAATATGGAGTAGCTTCCAGACAAGGAAGGGTTCAACAGACTAAGATTCTTCATCTCTGAGGGAAGATGACTGTGAGAGGCTATGATGTAAACCAATAAAGTAAAAGATAGTGTGTTTATTAACTGCTGCTCTCTGGCTATTGCGGTAAAAGGTAAGAGCCACCCACTGAAACTGGCCAGTGAAGGCACCCAATGAAAAAACAAGTTGAAAGCAATGCAGAGAAAGTACTTTCTATTTCACCTTAACTTACACCAAGGTTCCTTATGCTGAGGCATCCTCTGTGCCCCTATTTTCTCCCTTCATGAATTTTTTTTCTTCATAGTCTACATTGCTTTCCACAAACCAAGTGTACTTATGACTCTTTCCCTTCACCATGGACTATAGCCCTCTTCTCCTGCCTGTCTGTCCACACACTAATCGGACTGTCTCCCAGGCTGCTGCCTCGCTTCACATCCTACTTCACACTGCGTTCCCACCAAACCGTCCTTCAGCAATGCTTTACTCAAAAATGATATTTGCTAGGGGTTTTCAGAGCAATCAAGGAGGTTTGCCACACGGTTGGGCTTGAGCCAGAATGACACTGCTGGGTCATCCTTATGCTCTTCTGATGATCCTTCCACTTCTCAGTTTTAGGCTTTCATGAATCTTACTATTTACCTAAGCAACCTTGGTTTCGTTGCCTCTGTAGCTGGAGAGAAGAGCTTCCACAGAGCTACTGGGTGTGTAGGGGGGGCACATGGATCTGATCTAGTTGAAGAAGTCATTGCAAGGGGGTTGGAGTAGATGACCTATAAAGGTCCCTTCCAACCCAACACGTTATACGATTGACGCTGGCACTTTGACAGGCAAGAATTAGTCTGGTTAGGACAGGAGGCAGCAAGGAGGGGGGGGGAAAGTGGACAAGTCGCTCAGGTAGGAACGTCTGTCTGTAGCAGGATCATGCACAGAGCTGGAACAGTACTCATCCATTTTCCACACAAGCTTTATGCTTGCTTTCACATAGGTGGCAAGACAAAATTAATGAAATAAAAAAGGAAGTCTCTGCGAGTTTTTGGCATGGTCTTTGGGCTATGGATGTTTCAATTCTCTTATGCCCTGCACAGTATTTTTAAAGACCATCCCACTCCATCTGGCTGGTGCAACTTGGAAGTGCAGTTGCCAAAAGGAAGAAATAAGTATGTGGATGATAAATATTCATGGTGCATGAAATAAGAAAAGAAATTGTTCTTTCAGAGAGAAAAAAAAAAGAGAATAATACCTAAAGTATGGGAGATATTACTGAATACTGTAGTGCTGGCAAGAACATGTCAAGAATTGGCGCACATATGCTATTAATAACTTTTTAGATGTCATCCCTTATGCCGCACAAATAGGTTTACAGTATGCTTTTAACCAGCTCAGTAGAGAGAGGAAGAAAATGGTACAGTATCAGAGAAGGCGAATATTTCCAATTCCTCCACTACAAAGGCATAATAATATCCTTAAAACAAGGCATTTCCCACTCCTTTATCTCTAGCTTCTCTGCCACAACCAGCCTCTCGTGGTGGCTCAAATTGCTTACATGCATCAGACTCAAAATCTAGACTCAAAATCCAGAGTTTGAAGGTTTGGATTACTGGGTAGCACCTGTTTCTATAACCAAAGAAATTAAACCCAGAGCTTGAAACTCCCTAGTGACCCACGTATGCATTTGACATTTGAATCCTCCCCAAATCCATGCCGTCCTTTTAGGTCCTAGTGGCCTGAGTTCTGGTACAGTACACAGCAAATCATCAGGTGCACGGCATTTATAGTGTCATTCAATGGCACAAAAGACTGACCTAAGAGACTGGGGGAAAACAGTTAAAGCCCAAACTATGTTTAGAGTGAAAAAATGCAAGAAATATAAAGCGAGAGCCCACATCAAAGTATCCGTGACTACTCTGAACGGCATTTGCACTTCCAGGCTCCCACAGTATTATTTGCTTTAGCATTTGTGGTTGATCTGCAGTCGGACCAAGCAATATACTTCAGGAGTGCATCTGAGGAGATAATCTGGGAAAACAACAGGCTTTTGCTCTGTTTCCTGAACAGCATCATCATCAAAACTCTCTGAAATCAAAAAACAAAAACACAGCAAAGGGGTCAAGTCTTGGTCAGGCTGGAACCTGGAGAGTGGCACATACTGTTATCCCTCAAACCAACGTTTTGCTACATCTTCTCCCAATTAGTCACCAGGCAAAACTTTCATGGCCTAAATGAGGTGCTGAAGAGAGACAAATTAAGCTAAAAAACATGGAGATGAAGCTAGAGGAATTAAGCTGGGGTCAGAAGCTGATTTACAAATTACAGTTAAGCAACAAAAACCTATTAATTTTCACCTGATGCATGTGAGGTGACCCCAGAGGTTCACCTTGCCCTGGGCCTTCTCCATGCTGAGCACTTTGGGATGGGATACCTGAGTATATGTGTCACGAGGTATGTGAAGAACAGGCTCATGCACCTCCTCTTAGGTATATGCAAAGAATGAGATATATTTGCAAGGCACATGGTATTGCATTACTGAAGAACAGCCCATTTTGACACGTCTTTCATTGGACCTTACGCTTCCCCGCCCCCCCAAGATCCTTTTGAACTAAGGCTTGATGAACCTTATTTTCAAGGAGAGCTTAGAATCATTCGTCATCCTCAGCCTTTTTCATGACTAGACCTGCCCTGGGATAGGAAATGGAAATGGCTTCCTTTTTATCTCAGCGCTGAGGCTGAAGGATCTCTGGGGTAGGAGCAGTCATTTTACCATACACAGGTACAGCCCCTGGCACACGGAACCCCAGATGAAGGGCACCACTGACAATAACATACACAATTCACTGCCAGAAATGAATCCATGAAGCATGAGACCCGAAAGTAACATTAAATATCATAGAATCATAGAATCATATGGGGTTGGATGGGACCTCTGGAGATCATCAAGTCCAACCCCCCCACCGGAGTGGGTCTACCTAGAGCACATTGCACAGGATCTTGTCCAGGCAGTTTTTGAATGTCTCCAGAGAAGGAGACTCCACCACCTCTCTGGGCAGCCTGTTCCAGTGCTCTACCACTCTCACAGTAAAGAAGTTCCTCCTCATGTTTAGGTGGAACTTCTTATACTCAAGTTTGTGCCCATTTCCTCTTGTCCTGTCACTGGGCACCACTGAGAAAAGACCAGCCCCGTCCTCCTGACTCCCACCCTTTAAGTATTTATAAGCATAATATATCACAATGTTTCATAATACTCTGTCTCTACTGTGCGGGTTTGATCTGTTTTCTTCTTTACTACAAACCATATTCTTAAGATAGAATAACACTTTGTATATTGACTGTAGGAAATATTGCCGGAGCCAGTAACATCCTAAAAATTGGAATGAAGATCTAAAGATTGGTCTTCCAGTACCTATACGTCATCTTGTCATCTGCACCCATGCAGAGGGACTGCAGACCGCTACCAGACCAGAACAACAACAAAAGGCTGCAGCAGGAGTTCCCGGGGGCCACAGCAGAATACATCTTCTCTGTATTCCATGTTCTGAGTCACAAGTATCCTCTGCTTCTCAAAAAAAAAACCACCCCCAAAAAACCCCAAACAAACAAAAAGAAAAGAAAAAAAGTGGCTGAGACAAACTCCCCTGCTCTGTCATCATTTTCCATCCTATTTCAGCTCTTCAGGGTAGAGAAGAACCCAAACCCGTGTGCGCTTAACTACCATATCCGACTTTGAAACGCAGAAATACTTCCAAAGGGTAATAATTCACTAGGGACTGACTCACTCATTTTATGCCTCGTAGGTTTTATTCTTAACTGATATAAGTGACTGAGCCAAACAGTCACTGAACTCAGCTGAGGTCTGCCTGTTGCCTGACAGCAAGGCTCACGGCTTTCCTGTTCTTCTCATTGTCTTCTGCTTTTTATTGCCAAAAAGGGACAAACAGATGCACCTCACTACTATTTTGTACACATCTCTCAAAGACTACACTGTTTTAACTCAGTGAAATCAACCCTCTGCTTAGTGATGGAACAGAGCAGAGCCCTCAGTAGAAGGCAAATCTGAGACTGTCTTTGCTGTGGGACCTCTTGGGGCACCAGTCTTCAGAAAAATCAGTAGCTGCCAGGCAGTCTTGGCCGCACATCCATGATGGGGCTACGGAGAGATAAAGGTCTTTAGCTGTGTCACTTCCCTTCGGATAACTGGGAGTACCTCACACAACACCCAGGTTCTGCATTCCCTCCCCACAGAAGAACTGCTCTTTCCTCCACATGCTACTAGTATTTCCCTTCCCTGAATTCTTCGGACTTTCACTGGGTTCTGAGGGGTCTCCAGCTGGTCTTGCAGCTCTGAGGAGAAGGACCTGGGAGTCCTAGTGGACAACAGGATGACCATGAGCCAACAATCTGCCCTTGTGGCCAAGAAGGCCAATGGCATCCGGGGGGGCATCAGGAAGAGTGCGACCAGCAGGTCGAGGGGGGACATCCTCCCCCTCCACTCTGACCTGGTGAGGCCCCATCTGGAGCACTGGGTCCAGTCCTGGACTCCCCAGTTCAAGAAGGACAGGGAACTACTGGAGAGGGTACAGCAGAGGACTACAAAGATGATGAGGAGCCTGGAGCATCTCTCTTATGAGGAGAGGCTGA
>VXAK01006631.1:41294-61935 GCA_013399435.1 Arenaria interpres | reverse complement strand
GGTGGCCCTGCTTTGGCAGGGGGTTGGACTAGATGATCTCCAGAGGTCCCTTCCAACCCCTACCATTCTGTGATTCTGTGATATGGAGCACAGTATCCTACATGCTAAGTGAACATATACTACATAATTAATTATATACTTACATATATACTATACTATATATATACTATAATTGTATACTTATGTGTAATTAATAGGTATATATTATATTCATAATGGCCTACTATTATTTTCCATGTTGTTTTTCCCTCTATTCCGTGTTGCTTTTCCCTCTATTTTCCCCTCTGTTCCTAAGGCAAAATGATTTCCTGTTATTGGTTTTGTTTTCTTTTTGAACTACCATCTCATATTTAGCAGGTATCATTACTGATGTGCCGACATCATTAAAGGTATTGATTTTTTTCTAAAAGAAAGTAACTGTATCGAGCACAAAAATACACAACGCTTCTGTAAATAAAGACAGCAAAGTATCCAGTAATTGTTGAAAATTTCCCCAAACAAATTATAATTTGTTTTTCAATGCAGATATTAAGAACTAATGACAAACCGAGGATAATCAATGAATTGAACACCACGTCTTAGATACAGGGTTTGGCACTTAACTGACAGGATGCTCTATCTGCTGGCTAACTGAGATTCACGAAAAATTTCTGCCCAAAGGAATTCCATTCTTGCACTTGATTCTGAAATATCTACAAATATTTGTACAATCAAAATTCTTCCCTTACTGACGTGCCTCAATGGCACATAATAAAGGGATAAAAACAGGCTGAATCGAAATTCATTTTTAATGCGATGAAAGCACTTTAGGAAGGAGTTTTACAGTACTCAGCCTCTTACTGGTTCAATAGTAAACACTGGCTGCCGTACAAAATTGTTCTTCCAAGCAGAATTATTTTGCACTTCAACATTTTGCTATGAGTTTCAGGATTGGCTTATTGTACAGTTGTCTTAAGTTTGTTATATCATAGGAATTGGAAAAGGAAAAGATAATACCAGGAGAACATCAGTGTCCAATCTCCACAGGTTGTTGTAGTAAGTCCACCTTCTTCACATAAACATGGAAGAATCCCAACAATAGCTAACAGGAGACTGGTCTCTTCATAGGATGAATGTCTTCCTAACACTGAATAAATGCTGACATGAAAGATTATCTCTCTGATATGTCTTATTCCCATGTGAAAACATGGTGGTTTTTAATTTTATCTGCAAAGTTTTTAAATCACTTGAAAACAATCCAATTCCTTTTTTAGCTTCTTTGGAAGCCTACAAGCCCTTTGACACAAGTCAAGTATTGGCCAAGCAGAGGAAGTTGGCGTTAGAAACACGTAGTTAGCTTTGTATTTCACTATTTGTTTATCTGTGCACAATCAGCGCGCTCACTTCCGACCATTGCATCCTAAGAGATCTCTCATTCCAGGAAATGTGGCAGGCAGCAGAAAGCAAAATAGAAAGATTCTTATTGGAGAAAACCATGAGAAAGAATGGAAGACAGATGGATCTGACCAACAGTCCCTTGGGCTTCAACCAGACTGTAATTATCTACCGAAGAGCTCACGGATGGTGCAAGCCCAGAGCCCATCTCAGATCTGTGCAGTACCCCCCTTATTCGCAGCCACCCCAAACAACTCACCTCCCAGACAGAGAGGAGCCAGTTGGGGTACAAGATATTGCATCTTTTGTACATTCCTTCAGGCAAAAAAATGTCAAAAATTTTTATATAGTTCTAAAAATGAAGTATTTTACAAGGTCTGCTTCTATACGCACACATATGTTTAGGTGTTAAATAACAGTTTTTCCTTCAGTTATGGATATTAAGTCCCCCTCCCTTTTCTTCATCTCTTTCTTTAGTCATTCTAGGAATTCTCCTTGAATAGACAACTTTCCGTACCTCTATGGTTTTAAAACTATTTCTAACTGGAAATGAGTAAGTTATTCCTGTGAAACACATCTTGTGGGTTGTAAGATACTACAGTTAGTTAATCAAAACACTTGTCAAAAAAAACATTTTCTTTGAATTTTTTTTTTCACATATTACATGTAAAATTGTGTTTTACATTATAAAAACACATATTTTTACATTTTGCAGGGACAATTTGTATTGCTTTAGGCCTAGAATTTAAAAACAAACTAAAAAAACCCTCCAAAACCCAAGCACATTAGGGCAAATGAAATAGTAGGAAAAAATCATTCCTCCCATAGGGTCCTTATTATTTCAGCAAATCATAACCTAGCTCAAAAATTTCAGGAACTTTGGATTTTTGAGATACTTGAAAAGTTCATGTAGATAAAGCTTGCCAATGGAAAAAAATCCTTTTGTTTTAGTAGAACCTAAAAGTCTCATGATTTTTATTAATTTGAAGATTATAAAAGATGACAGAATCCATAAATCAACCAAAAACATTAGTCACAAATAGTCCAACGTGTTTTCTCATAGCCATATGATAAATCCCCTATGCATTCGGGTCATTCTCATGATCCATCTTCATCCAGCTTTATTAGACTAGTGTTCAGAGCCTCCCGATTAGTTCTTCCTTATACTACCAGCGGTTGAAAAGCGAAGACCTAATAACGCGCACACAAACTTCATGGGACACACATGATGCCAAAGATCACGAAGAGATTACCAAGGGCAGAAGAAACCATCTGGCAACCAGGATTTCCAAACTGCTAAATGTATTATTTATTTTTATTACCTTAGGGTATTAATCGAGACCACAATTTATTACTTATTTGTTTCGTATCGGTGCCGTTCTTGGCACTGGGTAACGCACGAAGTAAAGGTAGTTTCTTTCAAGGAAAGATAACAATCTAAAAAACAGATACGGGAAGGACAAAACACACCAGGAAAGCCAGAGATGGGGATGGGCAGCTTTGAAAATATCTGATTAATACACTTATTTCTTTTGAGTACCACTGTTATTAATGAGTTAGTGCAAAGAGCCATAATCAGGATCTGTGGACCATTTGCTAGGTGCCCTGGAAACACACACGAAGTCATGAAGGGAAAACTAATAGAGACAGGAGTGTGAGCTGGAAATAAATGGGGTGTTGAGGCCAGACTCATTATTAGTGTTACTGAGAGGGCAACGTGAGGAGACATGATGTGAGGTGGAATCTCAGACATCCGTTAGTGTTCCCTTCTCCCCCAGAGGAATGGCAACTCCAGACAAGCGGAGAATAAGGGGAGAAAGTGAAGAAGCTATAAGGAAGACTTCTCTCTAACTTGTATCTGAAGAGTCTCTTGCTTATAGAATCATAAAATCATAGAATCATAGAATGGTTAGAGTTGGAAGGGACCTTAATGATCACCAAGTTCCAACCCCCCTGCCCTGGGCAGGGACACCTCCCACCAGACTAGGTTGCTCAAAGCCCCATCCAGCCTGGCCTTGAACCCCTCCAGGGATGGGGCAGCCACAGCTTCTCTGGGCAACCTCTTCCAGTGTCTCACCACCCTCACAGCAAAGAATTTCTTCCTGATATCTACTCTAAATCTCCCCTCTTTCAGTTTAAAACCATTACCCCTCGTCCTATCGCTCCACTCCCCGACAAAGAGTCCCTCCCCATCTCTCCTGGAGCCCCTTCAGGCACTGGAAGGCTGCTGTAAGGTCTCCCTGGATCCTTCTCTTCTCCAGCCTGAACAACCCCAACTGTCTCAGGTGTCTTCATAGGAGAGGTGCTCCAGCCCTCTCATCATTTTCGGGGCCCTCTGCTGGACCTGTTCCAACAGGTCCATGTACTTCCTCCTCCTGCTTCCCAACAGATAACATTTCCAACCTCTCCTGGTCCTCTGCTACTTTCGTTGCAGCAGACAGGTAAGACTGACCAACGCACATACCATTATCAAGCCAACATCAAGTCTGAACGTAGGTTTGACAGGCAGGTTGCTCTCTCTCTTTCCAGGGCCAGAGAAAAAAGAGTTGTGCCGAGAAGAAAGTTATTTTATTAAGAATTAAGATTAGTCCTAATACAAGGAGTGTTCCCAGGTCTGCTCAGCTGCTATCTAACCCTGCTGCCTCTAGTCTACAAGTCTCTAAGTCCTGAGTTTTAAATCCAGGCTTGCTCCTTAAATTGCCCTTTTTCACAGCCTCCAGGTTACCTGCCTTGCCAGGGCAGAGCAGGTGGGTACATAACGCACGTCTGAGCCTGCCTGAGCTCCAGGATGTGTATTTCTGCGTGCATCTGCCTTGCAGGATTCACCTGGGCAACAGCAGAGGCTTCTGTGACTGGGAACAGGCCTGGGCTCCTCCCCAGGTGTATCCATACTCCTGTTGATGACACAGCCTGTGGGTAGTGTGTGGTGACCAAACCTGGGCTTCCACCTTTTTTCTCCTCTTCCCCATTTATCTGTCAGCTCTCAGGGTGCCACGTTCAGTTCTCTCCCCTGCCCCGTCAGGTGCAAACTCACACCTCCTTCCTCTCCTCCTCCCCCAGGTGCAATTCTCTTACAGGCAATAGCCCTTCCACAACACAAAGACACAGCCCCAGGACCACGCTCTGGAACTGAGTTCTCCCAGTTCTCAGCCCAGGGCCATAGCACCAGAATTCCCTGCTGAGCACCCAAGCGCTTGCTGTTTCTCCTGCTGGGCCAAGGAGTCTTAAGCGATTCTCTGCAGAGGCGTACAGCTGTACTGGGAAGAGGGAAGAGTAAAGAGTTGTTCTTTATATTTGTCTGGGGGTGATGATGTAAAAGGAAGAGACTTGAACTGAGGACCTCCCCTCAGTAGGTCAGTGCTGTATGTGTTCGGGAGCTGTAAGACAAGATGCTGACGGAAAGGGACCCTTAGATGACTATGAGGAGGGATTCCTCCTTCAGTTTGAAAATAAAGAGTTTTAATATCTCCCACAAGAGACGGATTTCTGATTCTGCAGCCTGACTCACATGCCATACGGCATCTCCCGATAAGCTCTAGAGATGGGCAGACACCCACGTCCTCTACTTCTCCCTGGGGCTAGCTCCAAGCGAGCTCCCTCCACACAACAAGGGATCACAACCTAATTCTTCCCATTCAGGAAAGGACAACAGCTCTGAAGAGGATGGGCTCCTGATGTATAAGCATCACAAACCTCAGTGTTGCCACGCTTAGCTCCCTTTTCTTTTTTTTTTTTCTTTTTTTCTTTCAAGTATTTTGATGACTTGCTAGGAACTTCCCAGAGGATCTCTTTGAGTCTCATTGTTTGTCAGAGGTCTTCTAACACGATCTTAAAGACAGCAAATCTCTGTTTCCACCTATGACTAGACAGGCCTGCATCTAAGGATGGCAGGTGCATTGCCATTTAAAAGAGTGAGCCCAGCTGTGATCTCAGCACCTGAGTGTAAACCGGCAGTGATTATATGATATGGAAATTCCATAACATGGAAAGCACATAACAAAGTCCAGCACAAAATGGACAAGTGACACAGCTCTCCTAAACAGAACCACAGAATCATAGAATGGTTAGAGTTGGAAAGAACCTTAAAGATCATCGAGTTCCAGCTCCCCTACCCTGGGCAAGGACACCTAGGCTCATCTTTCCCCATTTTCTCTCTTTATGTATCTGCCATCCTCCTTGTGCAAAGCTGTGGATCTCCCAGGAAAGCGCTGAAGCCTTCTGGAGCTCTTTTGGAGATGTCACTTGACAGCGTTAGTTCGCCCCCGGCATGATCCAAGAGGTGCCCTTTGCCTGGGCTTGGGGTAACTGCTTTGCACACTTGACATCATTTAAGTGTGAGTTTGCAGTTGGAGTGTGGAGTCTTCTGGTTTCAAACAATACTACCCAGTTCTGCGTGTAGGATGATTAAATACAAATTTCCTGCACAGATTTAACAAACGTTGCCATGCCACATTGTAGGTACATGGCTTTCTTTAAGCCCTGACTTACTTCTAATATTATCCACAATGGGTGAGTCATTCTTACTGGAAACTCAGGGGGAACTGAATCCGAGGATTTGAGGACAAAGAACACAAATCTTAAGGAAACCAGGCTTCATTGCTTTCACTGCTCATGGAACAGCTTGTTTCTATATATATAATTTAAGAATTATATATAGCACAATCATTTTATTTCTGAGGAACATGATTAGGCATCAGAGAAACATGCGCACTTTGTTTATGAAGGTGCATGTTTCCATAGTGCATGTGAAGATATTTTCAATGGGCTTAGATAGGCAGCTCATGTTTTCCTTACGTAGCCGAAACATTGCACTTGATTAATGAAAAACACAAAATAATATAATTAGAAATGCTGTAATGAAATTGCAGCAGCGCCCAATTGAAGTTATCAGCACAAAACCTTCACGTCCCAGCCCCGTTTTTAGCCTGTTTAAATCTCCCTGAATGAAAGCATTGCTTGTCTGTTCACGTGTTGCTTTTGCTGCCAGGAGTTTTAGTTTGAAAGACACTAATCGCAGAATCACAGAATCATCATGGTTGGAAAGGACCTCTGAGGTCACTGAGTCCAACCATACACACACAAAAGACCCCTACAATCTCGGGCACTAGAGCATGCCCTGAAGAGCCACGTCTACACGTTTCTTAAATACCTCCAGGGATGGTGACTCCACCACCTCCCTGGGCAGGCTGTTCCAGTGCCTGACCACTCTCTCAGGAAAGTCATTCTTCCTAATATCTAATCTAAACCTCCCCTGCCCCAACTTCAGACCATTTCCTCTGGTCCTGGCATTATTCCCTTGGGAGAAGAGGCCAACACCCACCTCTCTACACCCTCCTGTCAGGTAGTTGTAGAGGGAAATGAGGTCTCCCCTCGGCCTCCTCTTCTCCAAACTAAACAGGCCCAGTTCCCTCAGCCTCTCCTCATAGGACTTGTTCTCTAGACCCCTCACCAGCTTGGTGGCTCTCCTCTGGACACACTCCAGCCCCTCAATGTCCTTCTTGTAGTGAGGGGCCCAGAACTGAACCCAGCCCTTGAAGGTGAGGCCTCACCAGAGCCCAGTGCAGAGGCACCATCACTGCCATACTCCTGCTGGCCACGCTGTACCTGACACAGGCCATGATGCCGTTGGCCTTCTTGGCCACCTGGGCACACTGCTGGCTCGTGTTCAGCCAGCTGTCCACCAACACCCCCAGGTCCTTTTCTGCTGGGCAGCTTTCCACCCACTCTTCCCCGAGCCTGTAGCGTTGCCTGGGGTTGTTGTGACCGAAATGTAGGACCCGGCACTTGGCCTTTTTGAACCTCATACAACTAGCCTTGGCCCGTTGATCCAATCTGTCCAGATCCCTCTATAGAGCCTTCCTACCCTCAAGCAGATCAACACTCCCACCTAGTTTGGTGTCATCTGCAAACTTACTGAGGGTGCACTCAATCCCCTTATCCAGATCATCGATAAAGATATTAAACAAGACTGGCCTCAAAACTGAGCCCTGAGGGACACCACTGGTGACCAGCCGCCAACTGGATTTCACCCCATTAATCACAACTCGCTGGGCACGGCCATCCAGACAGATTTTTACCCAGTGAAGATTACACTTGTCTATGCCATGATGCACCAGCTTCTCCAGGAGAACACTGTGAGGCACGGTGTCAAAGGCCTTACCAAAATACAGGTAGACAACCTTCCCCCCATCCAGAAGACGCGTCACATGGTCATAGGTCGGTTAGGCAAGACCTCCGTTTCATAAACCCATGCTGGCTAATGTACGAATCAACAACACAAATACAGGCCAACCCCTTTTACCATGGGCAGCACTAAACCATCTTTCAGCACAACCGCGAGAGGAAGGAGAGGAAAGCTTTTCGTATGACTTGGCTATCAGGAAGGCTAGCCATCCTGGTTTGTTCACAGTTTGCTGAATAAACTAAAAACAAGACTTCAAAAAAGGTGCAACCGCAAATTACTGAGCTGAGGAGCTGCAATTAGAAAGGAAATTAAGAAAATGGACAGTGGGGTGCCTTAATGTGAAATGTGACATTGATAAATCAAAGGAAACCTGGAAATTGAGCAGTAGATATTTCAACTGATTACCAAAGATAACTTGCATTCTTTGTTAGCGCAGACAATTTTGTATTTGCTCAGAAAGATTAAAAGGCCCAGTAGTTGCCACATCATTAGAAACAACATATCCATATGAATAAATAAATAGAGTTCCCCTTTAATTCCTGCTAAGGGAGGCAAAGACTCCAGAGGGCTATACACCAGGAGTTGTGTGGGACAGGAAACAAGGGACTCTTCATTACTGGAACAAAACACTCAGAGTTTCCAGACTAAAGGTCCTCACTTTTCCATAAAGCAGACCAAGATTCTCCCCATATTTAGGGGAGAATCACAGGTTAGGAACTGAAATGTGCCATTAACTGAAAACAGAATTAAGACATTAAACATATGCTAAGGACAGTTAACACAGTTACAGATTTCTTTGGCAGTAATAGAAATCAGTTGCCATGTAATGTTTTGTGCCCTAAATATAACTGTATACATTTTTCTTTTCGCTAACATACTCTTTTTATTATCTTAGTGTATTTTTCCAACTGTCTAATTTTTAGAATACAATGCAGCTTAGGGACAGAAGTTAATAGAATTTGGGAGGACAGGGTATAGATTACTTTTCATAAAATCGCAAATTATGAGCAGGCTTTGTTGTAAAAACTGGCAAAGCCAACCATAAACGCCTTTGACTGACAAATATTCTGGTCTATGGAAACAGTTGCCATTTTTAAGACATTCACAGTTAGCAGCAGTTGCCCAACCATGGTGCCTGAGAAGGGGAATTTCCATATGTATTTTCTTCATAGCACTCCCCACAGTCAACCTTCCCTGTCTCTGTGGCCAGAGGAGAGAGGCTAGATCCTTGGGGTGAACTTAATACATAAACTTCACGAAGAGAAACAATTCTAGCTACCTGCAAGTTTCAAAGTGTTTTTCATTTCAAATGATTTGCAGTAGGACCTGTAAGTAAAACTGTAAGTGCTCTAGGTGGACCTGCTTTGGCAGGGGGGTTGGACTAGATCATCTCCAGAGGTCCCTTCCAACCCCATATCATCCTGTGATTCTGTGAAACACGGACTTTCTAAATGGACTTGGTCCTCTTTTTCTTTCTCATTTATCTGATGATAGGCAGAAATTACGCCAGGACAAGGCAGTCTTCCACCATAAGACCAGCTTGTCTGATAGAGGTGCAAGTATTTTCCCTTTTACAGTCCCTTGTTTGCAGGAAGATGTAGGTCTCAGACATCACTGGAGAAAAAGGTTGATTCATAGTGAGATGCAGAACACAGTGAGCCATCCCTATGGGAGGAAAAAAAATCCATGCAAAATTCAAAAGGACCTTATGCTTACTGGGACATCCCATTCTGCCACCTTTCTGCTAAACAAAGCGTTGGTGGGGATGGGAATGTCTGCTCAGGAGCAAACAGAGAAAAAAGCTCAAAGCCGTACTGTAGGCCTCCTTCAAAAATGCATGGGAACCCTTCCACTACTGTTGTTGGTGATTGCTTTGCTGAAAGGAAGTCATACACGAGGCTTTCTTCACTAGAAGGTCTCTTTGGGGATAATTTGTACTCTTGGGTTCTTTAAGATGCATGGATTTAATTAGAAGGACAAAAATAACAGCTTCCAGTATCGTGAGGAAGAATGGGGGATGGAGCCCTGGTGACATGCAAGAACCTTCATGTTTGCTACAAAGCATGGTAGAGCCCATGCCAGTTTCTCAAATCTCCTTAGGAAACATGCTTTCAGTGTTGCTTGTTGGAAGAAGAAAGCCAAAAATGTGCTTGGCTGCTAGTTAGCAGGGAGATAGGGAGGGTGTATTGAGACTGCTCTCTGATAGAACTAAGAAATTACATATTCACTGGTCGGTTAATTCCTTGGCATTCCTACAGAGTGCTGACTTCTACCTACAGCAACAGTCTCACTCATCCTATGACACATTATCAGTCATCTATTAATGGTAAAGAGTCAGAAGACACATTTTCTAAAACTGCTTGAGCAGCCTTAGTAGACTAAATGAAAGAACTCTATATCATACTAGCTACAACATTAAAACAAAAATAACTCTAGATTTTTTCCTGCCCAGCTTCATGCTACCCATTTGAAAAAAAAAAATGGTACTTTCTCAAATCTGAAAAACCCTACAAAAGTTGTGTCTCATCTCTGAGAAGCAGAGGGGAACTCACCATCAAGCACCAGCTCTACCAACTTTATTTTGAGGGATGAAGACCATACAGCGCCCATCTGTCAAATCACTGGGTGAGCAAATAGTTTGCAGCGAAGGTAGTATAGAAGGACCCTCTTTGTTTTCAGAGATATTGTCCTTTTAGGAAAAGGATTTAGAAATAATCTGTAAAGTGTGTTCTGTTACTGTGAAATGTAAACTTGCCCAGGGATCAGCAAAAGGGGAATCCGTTTGGGATTCCGTAGTGGCTAATCAAAGCCTGCAGGTGACCTATATGCCAATTTAGCACAGCTTAGAGGCATGCAGACCATCGAGTGATTATACGGATTGTTTTTCGGAAGCCAAAAATAACTAAGTTAATTTAGACGTACAGTTAGAAAACACTTTTGGAGCATAACAGGGGGATTTTAACCGCAGTTAAGTATGTTCTCCCATAGACAAACTCACAAGGAAGAAACAATGGGAAAATGATAAACTGGTTTATCATTTTCAGCAGCCCAGAAAGCCAACCCCATCCTGGGCTGCATCAAAAGAAGCGTGGCCAGCAGGGCGAGGGAGGTGATTCTGCCCCTATGCTCTGGTAAGACCCCACCTGGAGCACTGTGTCCAGCTCTGGAGTCCTCAACACAGGAAGGACACGGACCTGTTGGAACAGGTCCAGAGGAGGCCACAAAAATGCTCAGAGGGCTGGAGCACCTCTCCTATGAAGACAGGCTGAGAGAGTTGGGGTTGTTCAGCCTGGAGAAGAGAAGGCTCTGGGGAGACCCTACAGCAGCCTTCCAGTGCCTGAAGGGGCTACAGGAGAGATGGGGAGGGACTCTTTGTCGGGGAGTGGAGCGATAGGATGAGGGGTAATGGTTTTAAACTGAAAGAGGGGAGATTTAGAGTAGATACTAGAAAGAAATTCTTTCCTGTGAGGGTGGTGAGACACAGGAACAGGTTGCCCAGAGAAGCTGTGGCTGCCCCATCCCTGGAGGGGTTCAAGGCCAGGCTGGATGGGGCTTGGAGCAACCTGGTCTGGTGGGAGGTGTCCCTGCCCAGGGCAGGGGGGTTGGAACTGGGTGATCTTTAAGGTCCCTTCTAACTCCAACCATTCTGTGATTCAATGATTCTACAGTTTCTTGTGTATCACAGTGAGCTACACGGCTAGAAGAATCAGTCGGACAAGGTTTTGGTGTGTGTACAAACTGCAGTAACGCAGCAGTGGAAAAACACATGCATTGGTGAGGAATATTACAGGGGTTCAGACTGCAGACTGAGTTTGTCAAATTAGTTAATTAAAAAATATATGCAGATATATTTGCACTATTATATGTAAAATGTCTAGCATACAAATTAACTCACTTCTTCACTACAGATTACAGGCAGGTGGCCTTGTTTTTGACAGTGTATACAAACAGAACAACTGAATCAGAGAAGGCAAAATATATGTGTTTGTGCAAGGGTGTCATTTAGGAAGTACAGGGTCTGATACCCAGAATTTCGACAGGATCTCTTTGAAAAGCCTTGTGCAAGGCAAGCTGTAGCTCCCTCTGATTGGCATCTTGGGCTTTTTCCTTCGAATATTGGCCATCCACAGAGCTTTTAAAACGTCATTCATTGCTACGGGGATCCTCTAATGGATATTGCAGGAACACAGGGATTTACATTTCATAGTTATCTTTCTCAGCAGAGATCTACGGACACAACTAAAATGCAAATAATAAATATTAATAACTCTTCCTAACAGTTAAACTGATCATTTCAGACAGTTAAATATTCTTGAAGTAGGCCCCTGATGTGCTTGTCCCTGTCTCAGACATATTTTTCTGCTGAGGTATAAGCTCAGAAATGGCCAGTTTAAGCATATGTCATGTATTTTGATTATACGTTCTTCCTAACGCAGGATCATAGCAGTTAGTCGATGGACCGAGCTCCACTCTTAGTTCCAGCAAGGTGACTCCGAATAAACTCCTTGGATTCAGTTGAATTACACTGGTATATAACTGAGAGGAATTTCCTCTGATGGATATAATTTCCATGCATGATGTATGTATGTTCCTCAACAGTAATTAAGACCAGATGGCGTTTCATATTTATACTGTAAGTGTGTGGCTATTGCTTTTCTCTGATGCCTCAGGAAGTAGTTTTCTGCCATTCCCATACATGGCCGGTACTTTCCCACACATTCGACAGCTAATAAGTTACAAAGATTCCCCCGAACAAGTATCTAATGCAATTTAAAATCGAAAAACTTGGCAAGGAATTAGGCAACAGGTGCCTGGTATCCATCTATCCTGGATTTACAGCTGGAAGAATTACAAGCCGGCCCTTTCTAAAAAAGGTTTGGAACTCGGTGTCTCTGGAGGAATGTGCGCCGAGGGCTCGACGCCGGAGAGGGAACGGCACCCGCTCGACGGGGATCACAACTGCAAAAGGAAGTGGGGGGCACGGGTTGGGGGGTGAATCTGCACATATGGGCGCATGCAGGAAGATGAGGTTAACTTACATTTTTAGATTGGCAATCCTGGGACTTTCCACACATGCTTTAGCCTTGGGAGGACTCCAGAGAAGCCACTCAGTCGCCAATTTATTCAAGCTTTATATGAGAACCTCTGAAAAACTTTTGAGATATATATATTATGTATTTTTAATATAAATTTTTAATATATGTCTGTATATTTTAACATATATGTTTGTGTTTGTGTATATATATGCATATATGCATATTTCTGATGTACACAGTACAAAGTTCTGTACTTGCTGCCCGTGACACTAAAAGAAAAACATCTCACAGTGGCAGAAACATTAGTACCGCTCCAGGAGATGAACAGGATACTGACTGATAATCACAGTTACCACCTGTGACTCAATTAATTGCACAGACATAAACCCTGCATAAACACACAATGAAGGACTGTTTCTGTGGGGTGGGATGTTCCCCTCGAGGCATTTGCAGAGGCTGCATTGAGGATCTCACACATTTACTGTACTCTTTATTTGGGAAGGCAAAAACCTCTAATCATGTCACTCATAAATAACAGCTGTAGTGCAGGATATAGGTTTTTATCAATAATATTGTCTCTGAAAAGACTAATCTCCACCAAACTCTTGCACCTCTGAACGTGGGTGAAATATTAGAATTAACTTTGCAAACAAATTCTTTAAGTATTCTGGGCTGAATGAAAACTATATTTGAAAGGTCTTTTTTTCTTTCTGATTTCTTCATATATTACAGACAACTGTAATAACAAATTCTGTGACTTCCATAAGAGCACAAGTAAGGGTTTCTAGACGACTAAGGAAATGGGAGATTGGTCTCTATTCCAGTGGGTAACTGCCTTTTTTCCACAGACATATACTCAGGGTATGTACTCGTTATTTAGCCCGGTATTTAGCCGAAGGGTGGTTTGGATCTGGACTGCAGTATATAAATATATCTGCAGTACAAAAATCAGAAAAAGCAACATCCACTGAAGAAGGGTATGTATGCTTCTCTTTCCAAAACTTTCTAAGGTATCTGCTGGCTCAATATCAATATTCTGTTTCAAGTGGATGAAAGCATGGACCAGGTGTCAGAAAGTATCAGGCTAAGTTCTTACAGACCAGAATTGCTCTTTCCTAAAACATCTCAAAGCTCTCTTCCCCCTCTGCCCATCCCCAGGCACAGGTACCAATATGTGCTCTTGAGGATGTGTATGGTCCCGGGGAAGCAGAACAGCCACCAACACAGAAACGGTGCCAACGTCCACATCTCACCACCAGCTCCCCTCTGTACCCCCCTCCAGCTGTCTTGGAGTGACTTAAACGATTATGCAGCTAAAGAATGGCTATTTCTAACTGAATCCAGCAAGAAAAATCTTGCTAGTAGGAACAAGAAGGCATTTTGAAGGCCTTGTCTTCTCAGTACTGCCAGTTCTCATAATTGTAATTAATGTTTGTTTTGCTCAGAGCTCCAGGTTCTGGAGTTGTGAAAATCTCAGCTTTCATTAAAAGAAAACGTAGGTTTTGTGCCTGCAGAGGCAAGTCTGAAAACATGAACTTAAGGTCTGGAAAAAAAAAATAGACAGAAAATAAAAAGTACTTAAGAAGGTATTACTTTAAAAAACATGAGTTTTGAAAAAGTTAATCACATGGATTTTCAGGGCTTCAAACATAATTTCTAAATGAGTAAGGCCAGATATGCTACACCACACAGCTAAAAAACTCCTTGCAAACGAAAATTACTTTTCCGAGTCCATTTGGCTTCCACGGAGCTCACAGATGATGAAACAGAAAGAATGGAAAGGAAAGAACAAAGAACTTCACTCCTATGGCAGTCAAACAAATTGGCCCCTGAACTGCTTTTCACCTGCTCAGGCATGTTGTTGAGTGGAGCGTGTCAGGGTACCCCAGCACTAGAAGTCATCCAAGAGATGGATAGGAAAGCAGCAGACACATCCGTATGATCGAGGTGCTGCTACAGCAATACAAGCAGAGCAGACCTTTGAGCCCTGCACAGCTTTAACCGGGGGCTATGTCACAACCTGTCTGCTTCACACTGCCATTCACCAGTGGTCCGTGTGCTGGACCTGGCTCTCCAGTGAAGGACATGAAATTATCTCTGCTCCAGCTAACCCCTATGCTTTACACTTTCATGGCAATATGAGACCTGAAAGCCAAAATGACACAAAGCTTCAGCAGATAGAATCACAGAATGCTTAGAGTTGGAAGGGACCTTAAAGATCATCCAGTTCCAACCCCCTGCCATGGGCAGGGACACCTCCCACCAGACCAGGTTGCTCAAAGCCCCATCCAGCCTGGCCTTGAACCCCTCCAGGGATGGGGCAGCCACAGCTTCTCTGGGCAACCTGTTCCAGTGTCTCACCACCCTCACAGCAAAGACTTTCTTCCTAGTATCTACTCTAAATCTCCCCTCTTTCAGTTTAAAACCATTACCCCTCATCCTATCGCTCCACTGCCTGACAAGGAGTCCCTCCCCATCTCTCCTGTAGGCTCCCTTCAGGTACTGGAAGGGGCTATAAGGTCGCCCTGGATCCTTCTCTTCTCCAGGTTGAACAACCCCAATCCTCACAGGAGAGAGTCCTCACAGGAGAGGTGCTCCAGCCCTCTCATCATCTTCGTTCCCCTCCGCTGGACCCGTTCCAACAGGTCTATGTCCTTCCTGTGCTGAGCACTACAAAGCTGAACAGAGTACTCCAGATTCATCTTCACAAGGTCAACAAGCGTCCCTCCAAATAAGTTTCTTCATGCACTACATGACCTCTCCTTTTTTTCCCAGATGACATAATCAAGCTATTTTTTTCTTTTCTTCTTTTTGCCTTAGAGGCAAGAAGATGGGTTTGTGTCATGGCCTCCTTGGTGTGTATGTCATTCCCAGTCCTGTCCCACAGTCAAGCATAAGGTGTCCCCAACACTTGAAGGCTCCAAATCCAGCTTCCCGCAGGTGAAAGCCTTTACATACATGAGTCCGTCCCTAGGGAATACAGTGCTTCAGACATCACTGAATGAAACTACTGCATGCTTTCCCCCCCCCCGAAACAAATTCCTTTCACAAATTTTTGTGAATTCATTTTCTTTCTGGTCCTGGAAGGCCTCAGGGGAGATATTATACGTGTGTGCTGCCAGGGATGTTGAGGACACTGTACAATCACTGCTGGCTTTCAGAGAAGGAGAACTGGGGCTGGCTGATTTCAGCTATCTGTAATAACTTGGGTAGACATCAGGAGGAGGTAGGTGTTGCTCAGAGTAGCAGGCAGAACACAGAAAACAAAAGCCCTGGGACAGGAGGGATCAGGAAAGTCACAGCGTGACCAGTCTTGGTCAGCCAAAGTGCTCTGTAACTCATAAAAGCAACTCCCCAGGAACTGCTGGGCTGCGCAGCCAGGGAGGTGTCTGGGGAATATAGATACAACCCACAGTTTACTGGGGATGAGCGAAAAAGATGAAGGGACGACCAAAAGGATATGATGATGTGAGGGCTTCTGGATTTTGGCAAGGGTCTAGAGTCTAAAGGCAACAGAAAACTGTGCTGCACTTGTTTCAATTGGAGTCGACATGAATTTCAGGTACAGTCAACATTCAATAGTCTCCAGAGTTCATCATTCAAAAATATTAACATAAAAGGACTAATTTTCTAGACTCAGACGGACAGAAGAGCTTGTGGATTCTATGACTAACATTTTGGAGCTGTAGAAAGGCAAGCACCACCTTACAAGAGGGTGAAACGTCCACTTCTTACAGTTTCCCCAGTGCACAGTGCCTCCACCACTTCCAAATTGTTCCATTTTATCCATGTTTCCAATCAATTAAACTTAGTTTTGGCATTTCCCAACTCCTCAGTTCTTGATTTTAGGTCTTTAAGATTCTTTTAGCTTCTTTGTACATCATAGCTATAAAATAAATGACTGATGACTAATGCAAATCATTCACTGGGAATGTTGGCCTCTCCTCACTGAACCGATACCCGTAAATAAATATGGTCGTTATTTCACCGGTTTTCATAAAAACAACTCTCCATAAAACATCCAATTGCAATCCTCCTCCGGCAGACTTATCTTAGTCTCTGCCAGCACCTGAAGACCTGAATCTCTAGATTTACTAGACCTGAATCTCTGCCCTTTGTGCTTAATTTCTCTGATCAAATGTTCTCTTCCGCCTGTTGCTGTGTAAAAGACCCACACAAACAACAGGGTAACGGCTGCCAACTGTGCATTAACTGTATGTAAATGCTCTTGATGCACAGTGTTAATTAACTGCAATAAATGAGGAACTTCCTGTCCCTCCCCACTTTACATTAGAGTTACCTTATGTATGATTTGTTACCCCAGATGGTAAAAAAATGTCAACGAAAATTTGTTTTTCTGCTGCCAGTGCTCCTGCAAGTGAAAGAGAAGAGATACTTCGGGGTCGATCAGCAAAAGGAGCATGGCAGCGGCAACAGCTAAAGCAGCTGGAATTCTTCAGGGTAATACACCCCTGAAGCAAGTGGAGAAGGCTTGCACCTATTTACATCCAAGCTGTGTTTACCTTTGTAAAGTATGTAAATGGACTTTCTTGATAGTCAAAAGCGACCGGCACTTAGGACTGCTTTCTATGCAGATTATACATATGGATTTCCTTAAAGTGGCTTAGCAACCAAATCAATGACATCAACATAATTGCACAGATTCTTTCATGCCTGGCAGTAAAATAAATCACAGAATCATAGAATGATAGAATTGTCTAGGTTGGAAGGGACTTTAAGGTCATCTAGTCCAACCATCAACCTCACTCGGATAAAAACCATCACTAAACCATGTCTCTAAGCACTAGGTCAACCCGGCTTTTAAATCCCTCCAGGGATGGGGCCTCAACCCCTTCCTTGGGCAGCCCATTCCAAGGCTTAAGAACCCTTTCCATAGAAACATTGTTCCTCATCTCCAAGCTGAACCTCCCCTGGTGCAACTTGAGGCCATCGAGGCCAACTTGAGGCCTGGCCACTTGAGTCCCATTGCCTGGGACTTGGGAGAAGAGACCGACCCCCCCTGCCTACACCCTCCTTTCAGGGAGTTGGAGAGAGCGAGAAGGTCTCCCCTCAGCCTCCTTTTCTCCAGGCTGAACACCCCCAGCTCCCTCAGCCGCTCCTCACGAGACTTCTTCTCCAGACCCCTCACCAGCTTCCTTGCCCTCCTCTGGACCCGCTCCAGCCCCTCCATGTCTTTTTTGTGGGAAGGGGCCCAAAACTGGACACAGCACTCAATATGCCGAGTATAAATGTATAAGTCTCATCTAGAATCATTCAATCCTCTCCAATTTTCATAGCTTGAGGAAAAGTGGGCAGGTGGAAAGTTCTGGAAACAGAATTTTGTTGCTACCCCTAGACACAGAGAGCACGACCAACGCTGGCATTAACTGCTCAGCATCCCACAGTCAGGTCTAGCTATTTCCATGCCCGTTCTAGACCCTGCCCTCGCTGCTGTGAACACCACCATTCCATCCCCACAAGGAATCTTGTAGATATACCCAGGACCCATTCCGTGGCTCTGGTTGGCCATGTCTGCCCATGGCATGGTTTGGTCACGTTTATACTATTAAACTCTGTCATCTTCTAAAACACAGGTAAAAAAATGAGCAGCATCTGACTTCCAGCAAGATTCCCCGGCCCATGCTAATTCTTGAAGCATGCTCGGGAGTCGTTTGGGAGAGGGCAGGTTGGTGCAGGCCAACATCATACCCAGAAGCACAGTAACAACGGTGCCAGCCACCGAGCTCCAGCGCTCAAGCCTCGGCACCGCTTAATTTACAGGTAGTCCCAGGCTAAGAAATCCAGGAACTGGTCTGAATTGTGTTAGCAATCTTTCATCTTAGATCTGATCTATTGCTAATAAACTTCATTCTAGCAGTGACCAGACTGTAAAATCTTTTTTCTCCGGCAACACAGGCTGTTGCACGTTATCAGCACGCAGAGCCAAAAGGCTCCGCATGCCCAATCCAAAGGCAATCTGAGTCAGTGAGAGGCTGGAAAATGAATAAAAACCAAAATGGGGGACATCATTTGTGCCACTGTACAATTCCTTCATCCCCCTCTACCTTCAATACTGTACCAAACTTGAACTGGAAGAGGGACTCAAAGAAAGGAAAGAGGAACGACGAAGGGTGTGAAATGGGTTTCATACGAGGAGTCGTTGAGTGTTCTTGGACTCTTCTGCCCAGACTTGGTGAGGGTATGATGAAGCTCTGTGAAATCCAGAGTAGCAAGGAGCGGCTGGATTGCTAATGACTGCCCTTCCAGCGGAAGGACCAGGGTCACTAGATTAAATGGAGCTGGGTTTGCCACATGGAGAAGTGTTTTTTCACCCAGCAATTAGAGAGCCTGTAGAGCCTTTACCAAAGAGCTATGTGGACGCAAAAATTTTACATAAACTTGAGGGGATACTGGACAAGTGCTTGAAACAGAAATCCCCTGGGTTACAAAACACAAAAACTTCACCAGGGTCAGGAAATCCCCTGAGCCGAAAATAGTTGGAGGCTGGAGGAAGAAATTATCACATACGTTTGCCCTGATGTCACCCTTGCCTTCTTAGGGGCACTACTGGGAAGAGACCACTGGGCTAGCTGGTCCGGGGGTCCGAACCACCTCAGCCATTTTCACATCCTCGTTGCTGACAAAGATGGACTCTGGATGAAATATTGTCTCTTCACTCTCAGGGCCAAAAGCACACTGTATTGCTTGCAGTCACAATGCAGGGTGCCCAGGTGTCCAAATCACCTCTACCACATCTAAACAGCACTAAATTACAGCACCAACTTAGCCAAACAGAATCACAGAGTCACATGGGGTTGGATGGGACCTCTGGAGATCATCTCGTCCAACCCCCCTGCCAGAGCAGGTCCACCCAGAGCAGGTTGCACAGGAACGTGTCCAGGTGGGTTTGGAATGTCTCCAGAGAAGGAGTCTCCACCACCTCTCTGGGCAGCCTCTTCCAGGGCTCTGCCACCCTCACAGGAAAGAAGTTCCTCCTCATGTTTAGGTGGAACTTCTTATATTCAAGTTTGGGCCCATTTCCTCTTGTCCTATCCCTGGGCACCTTAAGGCACGGGGCGACGATTCCGGTGGCTGTGCAGTAGGTCATAACCTTGGCTTCACACGGCAAAAATAAACTCAGCGTTGTTTTTGCAGTTCGCTTTTTTTAATGTCTTTCAGAGGTAGCGTGTGGATCCTCGCCAACTGTTAGCACTGCAACTTCGAATCCTCCCCGAAACCCTGCCCGATTCAATCTGCTGTTCAAAACTTCGCTTGTGATATTCCACAGGATTTGGGAGTAGGGGAATAGGGAAGGGCGAGCTATCGCTGCATGTGGGATCTGAAAGGCCGTTTCAGCCGGTTTTCTGCCACAGGAAACAGTGATTTATTGGTGAAATGCCTAATGCAGCTGGGAAGCTCTGCCGAAGTCTTGAATTTGTGTGAATATTTCCCACATGAGGAAAGCCCAGATGGGAAATAGTCACACAATGGGAGGGAGAAACCTGGAAAGTGGTAATGTCAACAGAGATTTAATAGTAAGAGTGTGCAGCAAATTGGACATGCAGTAAAGAGTAATACAGTAGTGAAACAGATCAAAGCCATTTTGGGGTTGAGTCACCAGAAGCTTCGTTTCAGACGCTGGAATGTAGCCTTAATTTCTGGGCATGTCTTTACCTGAAAGACTTAACTGGAATGAATTTTGAGAAGGGCAGCAAAACTACCGTGGAAAGAGAGACGGGTTGCTAATAGCACATCCTGACCGAGCAAGGAGTGGGGAGGCACAGACTGCAATGAGGGGAGAGAAGAGAGCGATCTGCAGGGTGCGGATGGCAAGCTGAGGGGAGACAGCAGAGAGCACCGGTGCCGCGCCACGGAAGACAAATAAAAGTTGAAAAAAAACCAACCCCCACGAGATAAAAGTTACTGGGGAAGTTTCCTGGCAGCGGGATGCGTGAGGCTGTGGTAACGGCCACCAGAGCAAGGATGCCAATAACTGAGATGTTTTGGACTGTAAGAGGGAGGACTGTAAGAGGGGCACGGAATCTAG
>VXAK01006631.1:0-37768 GCA_013399435.1 Arenaria interpres | reverse complement strand
TTTCCTGAGAGGGTGGTCAGGCACTGGAACAGCCTGCCCAGGGAGGTGGTGGAGTCACCATCCCTGGAGGTATTTAAGAAACGTGTAGATATGGCTCTTCAGGGCATGCTCTAGTGCCCGAGATGGTAGGGTTGTGCTGTTTGTGGGTGGGTGTGGTGTGTTTTTTGTTTTTTGGAGGTTTTTTTGTGGTTGATGATCTCAAAGGTCCCTTCCAGCCATGAAGATTCTGTGATTCTGGGATTCTGTAGGAAAGGATTCCATTCATGGCTGTGTAGCTTTTGAGCCTTGAAAAATCTTATTAGTCAGATAGGGAGGAAAAAGTATACATAAGCAACCTGCTCTAGGCATCCAGTGGCTTGTAAAGAGAAAGAACACAATTATGCTGAGCTGCACAGCCAAAAGTTTAGCAGATCAGACCCCCTGTCCCCTAACGCACTTAGTCCAACTCCGACTTGCTGAGCTGCTTTAAGCTCTCTGTCAAAACGACCTGAGCCTCAGCGATTCATTTCACAAGCACCAGACGCCAGCGTTAGGGTGAAGCTGATGCAAGCTGGGAGTAGCTGGATCAGTGAGATATGACTCTCACGTCTAAACAGGGCTTTGGGCTGAGCAGAGCCGGCTTAAAGCAACTTTCTCATCACAAAACGGGATGGATAAACGAAGCAACTAACGCACCCTCTCTGACCCTCTGGTCCTCAGCTGCAAAGGAGACCGGTGCACTCCACTGTCACCCTAAGGCCCTTTTCGTATGTCAGCGCAGCCACCGCTCAGAAATACTAGTGGTGAAATTCCTTAATAAACCCAGTTACCTGAAACCTCCAGAGAACGGAGGCTTCCAAATTTGTAAAATTTTATTAGGAAGGTATTTTCTCGAAGACTTCATTTTGAAAATTAATCCCTAGGCTTGGAATAGCTCGAAAACCTCAGTCGCTCTTTTAAAAACTAAGCTGCCTTTCTCTTCCCGTTTCTTATTTCTTAAACTACTAAACTGAAATTCCCCATTTCTTAAGTACTTACAATTAAAAATTAAATGTTTTTGTCTCAAGAAGCGGCTATACAAATAGAAAGAAACATTTTGCAATGCAGCAAGCTGGGCCCCGGGTTTGTTATAGTACAACGCTTGGGCTAATGCCCTCAATCCAGCGGAGTTACAAGCACTTCTAACAGGTTTTCAGGCCAGAAAGAAATACGCCCGCTCCTTCCCCAGTGAAAACTGCCATGGAATAGGGCCGGAGAGCTGCTGCACGTTTAAGAAACATAAGAGAAAGCCAGAGATCTGATTTAGGCTTCGTATCACACCTCTGAAGAAATCTGGAGACCGTCCTCTGCCTTATTTACTGATCTACAACTTGCGAGTTAATTCTCCCGCACCCCACCAGTCCTGCACCATCACAGGCCAACGAACCAGTAACCCCGAGTTAACCCGTTAACACCAAAGCTGAGGCCCTTACGTCAGTCCCGTTGCAGGGTTTTGCTAGTGATGGGAAAAGGAAAACTACCTCCTGCTTAAAAACCCTTCCACAATGTTCTCCGCTCATCCTAAGCCAACCACCATCTTCTCACCTCCCCTGCGCTGGATCATTCTCTCCCTCCGCTCTCTCTGTGTTTGGAGAGGGGATGGAACCATGTGCTTTTTTGGTATTCTTCCAATATAATGATTTATAAGGAGGAGGAGGGAGGAGGCTGATTTCTCTCCTTCATGCCAGGCTGAGGGCTTCCTGCGCTTCCCTCTGGCTCTCTGAGGGAAACCTGCTGATTTCACTGACTGGTGGGAATATCCTGCACCTTTTTGAAAAGACACAGAAGATTCCCCCCGGCAAGGGACCTCGTGAAACATGCGCTTTTTACCATTGCAAAATGGTCCAAAATTAGCCTTTAAAAGCCGTAAATTACCACAGTAAGCCAAGGAATTTGCATTTGTAAAGTACACGCCTGAGGTGCAAAACACATTAACAAAATACACAAATAAACAAAGCTGTTCAAAACCCAATGCAATTATACATTCAGGGCAAGGTGCCATGGAAATCCAGTTGTGCATGTATGTTTGAAGGCAACGTTTTGCCCTGAGTCAAAACTATTTTCTTTCCCCCGTAGGGAAAACATACTAGAAGATACTGGTGCTATCATATTTACAGAGTAGCAGTCGCCAAGGAAATTCAGAGAATCATAGAATGGTTGGAAGAGACCTTAAAGATCATCCAGTTCCAACGCTCCCATCATGGGCAGGGACACCTCCCACCAGAGCAGGTTGCTCAAAGCAACCTGGAGGTATTTTCTATGAAAATTTGTTTGTCTTTTGAAAAAATCTACTAGAGCTTTTCAAAGAAAGAAATCTCAGTTTGCTCTCTGCTTAAGCCATGGCTGTAGCAATCGTCTGGTTTGAGTATGACCCTTTTCCCGGGGGCTGGCACAAGTAGTGTGACACTGAGAAGGTAGGTTGGGCTGATTCAAATCCAATGGAGAGAAGAAGCCTGAAATGGTATTCCTGGCTGGATCAGTAGAGATTCAGTGTTAACTCTGGGGGGCTTTTTTAGGTCTTGTTTTGGGATGTTTTGAGGGAGGAACATACCAAATTAATTCAACAGACAGAACACAAATTAAAAGCTTTTTGAAAAAACAGACAGCACCTCACTAGTATCTCCTTGTTTCGTAGTGTCAACTCCAGGTACCAATGCTGTTTTGACCATTCAATTAAAAAAGCCTTATGTTTCATCATAACAATGTCTTACACACACCTGGCGTTGGATTTGCTTGGTTACAGGCTATCTGAAGCTCTGTTCCTTTTCTCTTTTTTTTTGGCCAGGGTTTACCTTGTCCTCTTCCAGACGCCACCTCTGCACCTCCCCTAGGGTAGGGCTCCTTTCTTTCCTAGGCTGGGATCTAACTGTGGTGCCCTCTGTAAGGACAGACCAAATCTGAGTTCCTGTGGCTACTTGCCCAAGTGTGACCACAGGCGTAATGTGGTCCAGCCGTCACCCTACAAGTAGAAGTATACTGAAAAAACTAAATCTTTAAAGAAAATAGCAAATAATCTCACGCATGTCCATCTGTCTAGAAAACTACCATCTCCAAGGGGACAACACGGTGAAGCTTCAAGCAACCCTGCGGTTCCTTTGGCTTAAGGTTTGCTTCCTCCTGACAATGATCAGCTATTTCTTAAGACAGAACCTCCCCTGAGCTGTGCCGAGTTCTGGAATTCACTCTTCTGGTCAAACTGCAACCCCAGACTGAAGGACAGTCTTCAAGACCAGTGACTGTGTCTCCTAAGACCTCTCAAATGTTTCAGAAGGAGTGGATTACTGTAGCACAGTTCTCCTTATGTCTGCTTTTTTTTCCAGAAAACATTTACCAGTGATCTTAACAAAATACAGCTCAATAATCCAAGGAAAAAAGATTGACCTGTCTCAAAACACATTAAGATGGCAGAACTCTCTATGGAACCGGGTTTTTTTCACCGAGGAATCAAAATACACGAGATTTATCTTAGGTGCCACATGTTTTACCTGGGTTTTATTTAGGTGACTAAGTGGGCGTAGGATGTTATCAAAACACAGTGCCCAGTTACGGATGCTGAGCACATAATAACCTGGGACAGTGACAATGAAAATCAGGTTTAGTGTGTTTTCAGTTGAGCGCTAAACATGGAGGGAGCCCAAATTCACAGATTCTTTTGAAAATCCTGCCTTAAATGACTTGGTCAAAAACAAGTGAGTCAATAGCTAAGCTGTAAAAAAGATACGCTGCTGGGTTACATACTTTTATTTCTAGCTCAGATTGCTTTTTGAATTCAAAACGTCTTGGTAGCCTACTTCTCATCTCCACTCAGCTCCTTTACTACCAAGATGAAGACAGAAGAAATTAAAATGCTGACATACCATGAGAGATCCTGTTATGCTGATGTAAAATTGATTAGAAAAAGCCTAGTTCTGGAATCTTCCAGCAAAAATTTGAGGCTTTGGGAGGTAAAGATAAGAAGCAGACGTGTATTTTTTTATGGGAACTGCAAGTAGTGAAATTTGCTTATCAATGGCAAAAAGGGCAGAATTTAGCCTTACCCTGCATGAAAATAACAGGAAAACACAGCAAAACCCATCACACAAAGTTCAGATTAGATGGGAACTGCGAGCCGCATAGCTCAGATCAGGAATCCCAAACTTTCCAAGAATACAGAGGACCTCGCTTCAAGGGTACGCGTTCAACCTCTCCTGTGTCACAGGATTCAGGGTTATTTGGACCTGGTACTTCGCAGCGAGGCCACAGAAATTTTAATTCAGATTGTAGAGAGAATACAGCTTCCTCATGGAACTGCTACAAACCTGCCTTAGATAATGAAGCAAAAATACCTTAATATTTTCCATTTCTCACAGTACAGGAGGGAGTGAATAAATATAATAGGTCTTCTCCTCCTGGGAACACCGCAGTAAGTTTTCCTTTTAATTTTTCCTATGCATTATACGTGCATATATGCATTTTACCTAGTAAAGACAGTCATGACGCTTTTACTCTGGGATGGATATAGCTGTAGATGACATAGATTTGCAAGGGGTAAACAATCAACTGTGTGATTATACGACTGACTATACGTCCCTTCTGTGATCGTCTTTAGTACATTGCAGAATGAACCCCTATAGAGCTAACGTTTGTAAAACTGCTTTGTAGTCCTCAGATGAAAGACGCTACAGGAGTGCAAGACATTATTATCATTATTCAAACAGTAAGCCTGAAATAAAGCATGAAACTACTGCCAGAGTGACTGTGGGGAGGTGGGAGCAGAGAGAGGGTGAAACAGCAGCTGGCATTCTCATTTGCTGCCATTAGCACGGATCACATATCTCTACATGGAGAATCATTTTCTAATTCTACCTTGGGAGGGGAGAGGGGGAAAGAGAAGGGCATTCATTCCATGTCATTCAGAAAGGACCTTAAAGACCTATTTATTATGCCGCTTCCTTCAGGGAGTTTGCTATAGGGTTTTGATTTCAGCCACGATATCAAGACTGCTGGAGGAGAAAAAAAACCCACTTCCTGAACCAGTGCTCTCCCTTCCTCCTCTTAACCCTGAATTTCACATCAAGTTATATTGTTCTCTTTCCCCTTTCTGTTTGTAATGTCAAAACATATATGCTCATACACATAGACACACCAAGATCACTAAAAGCTATGAATATTCCTCTCTCAAGAACCAGGATAGTGGAAGATGGCCTTGATCCTGTCCGGAAGGGCCTGAGAGGAATTTGTTTAAGTCTCTCAGTTGGGATTCTCATTTATTTAGATCAAAATTCAGTTTGATTTGTTCAGTCCTTTAAAGCTGAACAGTAAAGTTATGATAGGACATGATTTTCATGTAATAACAGTCATCAGAGCTCCCACTCTTTGACATGCAGCTCCTGCTCCTAATTGCAGATATCCTTCTCTACCATGGAGCAACAGTTTTAAATATCAACCCGTTGTGTCTACAGCTCTTAAACAAGAAGGGTTTTTAGCAACAAATTAGCACTATTTGTATATCATAAAGATGGAACAAGGAGAAATTATTAGGTTTTGGAGCATCCCCAAAACATAGACAGCAGACATGTTTCGGTATGACCAGATGAGAAAGCATCAAAACTTCTACAGTGTTTGCCTGACCTTCCTTCTTCACGATCTCGGGGTCTTTACACATTCATACACCGATGCAGCCTCCTACTTTTGCATGGTTCCTCTATGCCACCAGGGGTCGAGTAGCTGTTGTAAAACCAGAAAATCTAATGGAGAATTTGGGGGAGAATAGAATTTCACCACAAGCTAAACTCTTACGTGGTCCAAACTGGTGTAAGTTCCCCTTAAGTCAGTGGAATTGTGTGGGTTTACTTCACTGAGAAGCTGGGCCCATTTTTTCCAAGCATCTTGCAACTACTCAAGGCTGTATCTGTATTTAATCACACAATAATCACAGAATCACAGAATTCTTGGAGTTGGAAGGGACCTTCTAGAGATCATCCAGTCCAACTCCCCTGCCAAAGCAGGGTTGCCCAGAGCACATCACTCTGGATGGCATCCAGGCAGGTCTTGAAGATCTCCAGAGAAGGGGACTCCACACCCTCCCCGGGCAGCCTCTTCCAGGGCTCTGCCACCCTCACCCTAAAGAAGTTTTTCCTCATATTTGAGTGGAACTTCCCATGTTCCAGCTTGTGCCCGTTGCCCCTCATCCTGTCACTGGGAACCACTGAAAAGAGTCCGGCTCCATCCTCCTTCAACCCACCCTTTAGGTACTTGGAAGCATTCATAAGGTCTCCCCTCAGCCTTCTCTTCTCCAGGCTAAAGAGCCCCAGCTCTCTCAGCCTTTCCTCATCAGGGAGATGCTCCAATCCCTCCATCATCTTTGTTGCCCTACGCTGGACTCTCTCCAGCAGTTCAGCAGTGGATTGCCCCTGACTGACCGATTCACCTGTGCTCCTGAATGCAAAAGCCTCAACCACTTAATCAATCTGTATGAAAGATGCAGGTATAAATTCCAGGTTGCCACCATAAATTACCAGCGAGTACACAATTTGAAGAAATTCTCCTTACATCTGGGGCAAACACACTCCAGTTAAATATGCATTGTGCCAAATGTTTGAGCCCCTTTGTGGACCTGTGTAGATGATGCCGAGGTAGGTGAATTATGAACTGCTAACTTTTGCCATCCCTTTCAACCCAGTTGGCCCTGCTGACTTGTTGTTTGGCTCCCATATGTTGTGGGATTTCACAGGTCTAATAACCACAGACTGGGCCTCTGATAGCTACTGCAAGGGATTTTACTCCTAGATCTGCCAAAGAAAGAAGGAAAGAGCAAGGCGAAGACTGCGAGATACCAACTGACTGCTGTATCTTTTGTCCTCCTTCCCTCACTGTATTATTTTTTTTTAAAAGCTGGTGGCAAATAGAAATTATGTGCTACATCAACGGGATCATGGTCACTGCAAAGTGACCGTTTTGCCCGAATTCTCCTTTTCCTACATTGTCTCCACTGTCCTGCACCTTCGCACAAGCACAAAAGAAGAAAGAGTTGCATTTAAAACACAGGCAGGAAGGGAAAATACAACAGAAGTATCAAGAGAAAGAGAAGGGTTTAATGTAATATTTTATGAGATACAAATCAGTTCTACAGGGTGTCCCTTCAAAAGTCCATTATAGTACGTTAATTGTGATTTTATACACTAAGTGACAGGGCGTTCTCCTCCTCGGTATTAGAATTTATGAATAAAAGACGATCGCCAGCCTGAGTTAAACGCTGGTGAAGGCGTTTCGCTGAAGCCTTTGGCTACAGAATCCCATTTCTTCAGCTTCATTCACATTCAAATGTTCACACTGATAACTCAGTTCTCCTCCGCCAGGGGAATAAAGGGGGCTCTGATGCCTGATCCCACTTTCAATTATGCTGCTGCAACTCCAGAGTAACTCCAAGGAAGTAGAGTTTCACGCCAGTACGAAAATCAGCACGAGAGCAGATTCGGTCCAAAGGCTGCTCTGACAACGCGTCAATCAAAGGTTTTTCCATCAGACTGGTTGGGTCTGAGAGGACGGCGTAAAAAAGCCGTGCCCTGGAAGGCACTGCAGGATCCCATTAAAAAACAAGCGAAACAAACGGCCCTGACCCAAAACTCAAGAAAGTGCAAAGAGTTCCCTAAGCCCCGAGGGGCTGCACCTCTGGCAGTGACGGGGGCGAGGAGGGTGACAAGGGAGAGGCGGAGGCGGCACTCGGTCTGCTGCCGTCACGTCCACCACCCTTCCCCGGGGAGGCAGCTCTGGAAGCCTTGGTGAAACGCAGGCAGCCTTGAATCATCCGGCGCTCTCACAAACAGAAACCCCACCACAGGCCTGAACTCCGTGTCTTCAGCCTCACAGCAAGGGGCCGGAGGACTGCCCGGAGTTTATAGCCAGATGTCAGCTTTGTCTGCCTTGAAAATATTCCCAACCAAGGTTGTTTTCTCGTCCTCGGGCCCTTTTCCAACTTGGGTGTGTAGCTCAAAGACCTCTAACAGTCTATCTAAAAGTTTCTCGTGTGCTTGCAAAAATTAGGAGACGCTATGAAGGGAAAACCTTCAAGATACTGAATCCTCTCTGATCTATCTGGACAAATGTTGTGATTATTGTCAGATTTTACTGTTTCTGGGCCTGGGGCGAAAATTCTTGCAAAACTGAAGGTGACTGAAAGTGACTTTCTAAACCAGAAATCTAAAGTTTGGATCCGTATTGAGACAGTTTGAAAAAGCGACCATGTGTTAAATATTTTGATCGCTGAAGAACTTTGGCATTAAAAACAATTCACCCTTTCTAGAAAAAGCTTTTATTGGCCTTCTCCAAAGAAGGTCATCTTCCAGGTCTACTCAGGTCTACTCGCTAAACCTGATTGCACATGGAGCAGTCGCTAATTACCATTTTTATCATAAACAAACAAAGGATGTTTGGATCCCAAAAGCAAGAAACTCCATCAGAGAAGAAAAGCTAAAACAATACAGCGATTCTCTAGGTGGGTCTTTATCAAAGGGTCTGCATAAAGGATGGTCTTTCTACCAAGAAGGTTTCTTTCCTTCAGACTCTCCCAGAAAATTGCCCCAGGCCTCCAAATACCAAGGAACAAAATATTAATCTAAAGTGTAATTAAAGTGGAAATCATGAATTTGGAGACTCATTATCCCCAGCCAGCTGTACTCTTATAATGCAGGCTATAAATGCAGCCTGATGCATTGTTGTGTCAAATAAGCAAAATTCTAAATCCATCCAAAATACCTGCTTTTTAGCAGAAATTTCTAGCTAACACAGGGTTTGTTCATTTCCCTCCCGTGTAATTAGCTCTCAAATTACTTTCGTTCAGGGCACTTAATGCGATTCTACTTGCAGTTATTGTGCACTCAAGATAATCAGATAACTGTGTCTTTAACAATGATACACTGGAAGGGACTGAACACGGAGTAAAAATTAATCTACAGTCAGGGTTGTAACATAGACAAGGAAAAAACTGAAATGGGTCACTGCCGCAGCCGCACTAGTGGCCTTGCCCTGCACCAGCCAGGAAAACAAGAGCTTTCCGGTTGACTTCAGGGGACTTAGCGTTTCACTGATCAGTTCTACAGAAAGCTTACGTAGGAGTTATTGTGACAAACGGCTAAAACAGAAAAGATTTGTGGGGTTTTCGTGTCTCTCAGCATCAGGAGCACGCATCAAAACTGAATATGTCACTGTATTATCAGGCTAAACTTTCAGCCTGTTTATATCTCCAGGTCTACAGGAAGAAAGTGGGACAGAGAAGCCTTCAATCTCCCATTAAACTTACATGAGTGCTCCACCTTGCCTACATTGCCCTGGCTCACTCCAATGAGACCCGGCTCTTCCCTTGGCGCTCCTGAGAAAAGGAGCTCTCCCTCACAGAATCACATGGGGTTGGAAGGGACCTCTGGAGATCATCTAGTTTCCAACCCCCCTGCCAAAGCAGGTCCACCAAGAGCAGGTTGCACAGGAACATCTCCAGGTGGGTTTGGAATGTCTCCAGAGATGGAGACTCCACCACCTCTCTGGGCAGCCTCTTCCAGGGCTCTGCCACCCTCAAAGTGAAGAAGTTCCTCCTCGTGTTGAGACGGAACTTCTGATGTTCAACTTTGTGCCCATTTCCTCTTGTCCTGTCACTGGGCACCACTGAAAAAAGACTGGCCCCATCCTCTTGACACCCTCCCTTTAAGTATTTATTGGTGTTGATCAGATCCCCCCTCAGCCTTCTCTTCTCCAGACTAAAAAGACCCAAGTCCCTCAGCCTCTCCTCATAAGAGAGATGCTCCAGGCCCCTCATCATCTTTGTAGCCCTCTGCTGCACCTTCTCCAGCAGTTCCCTGTCCTTCTTGAACTGGGGAGTCCAGAACTGAACCTCCTCTCCTTCCCATCCACAATGCAGAGAGCAGCCCTCTTCCAGCTGGCGACTCAGCACGACAGTCACAATCCTGCTGGAAGCTGGAGGAAGGCGCATGGAATGTGGATGGGAAGGGGTCAGAGGAAGCGCTTGGAAACCAGTCTGCGTCTCTTCAGGCCTAGCTCTTCTGTGATCAATTGCTTTAATAAAAGCCTATTTCACTTTACGTACTGTAGATAGAGTTTTTTAGAGAAAAGCATTATCAAAGCCACAGACTTTTACAAATTCCAATGGCTTTTCTTCTGCATGTTTTTAATTCACCCTAGCTTCCCACCATAAATAAAGTACATTAAATATTGTGATGGTCATTATTTCAGTGAGTCCACGAGTAAATAAAAATATGTGTTTACAAGGTAAATGACACAGTAAATAAAAAGGAGGCAAGCAGGTAGCATGGAGAGACAGACTGCAAGAGAGATTATTTTCTAGCCAGATATCACTGCACAAGCCCTGAAGAAGAGCAACCTGAACCTGCAGCCGGGATGGATCGTGGAAGGTAAGAAAGAGAAAGGAAAGCATCTGACTGTCTCCTTTCTGGAAAAGAAGAAGATGCGAGTGAGACGCTGCTGCCACAAGCAACCCTGAAGAGTCCTGTGGCAGCTGGGAAAGGCATTAGTGGGCTCTCACCCCGGGAGGAGTGACCTCATGCAAAGACAGTGGTCCCTCTCTCCTCCCCCTCCTACCAATCCTCTTCTTCCTCATGGCGACAACAGGGAGTGAATAGATACTGCTATTGCGGGTTGAGAATAATGGTACCCACACGTGAGCTTGGATTCCCTCATGACAACCATGATTTTCTGTGAAATGTGAGATTCAAGTATCCCGAAGAGGCTATCGAGGAAAAACCGTTTAATCCAGAGAAATGCTTCCATGGGGAGGGGGGAAGAATTACTATATGTCTGTACAGCAAAAAAAAAAAAAAGAGATGCCATCATATGTTGTATATCACAACCCATTATTTCACGCCAGCTCTAATTTTTTTAGCTACAAAAACCTGCATGGCATAGACCTCCAAAGGGCTGTAGAAGCCACTGCACACCTTGCATTCACTGGTGCTGAATTTTATGTGTCTGGTCCTTCACCGGTGGTGTTCCCTGTGCAATTTTCACATAGTCTTCCTCATTTTCTGAGTAGGTACGTTGGTAGGAGCTTTGCTGAGGACTGCAGCAAGCTCTTAGCAGACGTTACAGACAATCAGCGCGCACATATTGCAGAAGGAGGCAGCTAAGCATTTACCTTTCCATATTTGCAAGCATGTCGTTAAACCAATTTGCTTCCAGCTGGAAAGTGGAATCAGCTGCAATGCAACCCTACCAACACGGGAAAGCGACAGTGGTTGACTGAAGACACATAACCGTACCTTAAGCCATGTACAGGGAAAACACCAAAAGGCCAGTGGGCAAATTCTCGAACCCACCAAGCAGGAGGTGGTATCGCTTGGGGTTTACAGAAAGAGATGCAGGCAGAACAGGACAAGCCTTGGACAGGACTGTAGTTTCATGCCAGGTATTCTCAGGAGGAAAGGGAAGGAAAGGAATACAGTCCCATTGCCACTGAATATACAGACACATGTCAAGGACGGACACCTTGAATAAACTAAGGTTAAAAACAGATTCCTGTTGGCAACCTGAGCCTGCTGAAACGTAGAGCTCCATTACCCGTGATGGAGTCTCTAAGGAAAGACCTGGCAAGGCTACATCTTTATTCCCGCTGTAACTTCCAGCCTAGCGATGACAAGGAAGACTTTGGGTAGGCCAGACTCGCACCATTACACAGTTTGAAACCCGCTGTCATCGTAAATGCACTCCACAGGGTCTTTGGGGCAAAGCGTTCCTGCTAGTGATGCCAGTAACTGAACCCAGACGCACGGTATTAGAGGAGCCTTCCTGACAACCTCTGCTGTACCTTTTGGCAAGTACACCAGTACCTCTGGCTGGTCACAAATACCTCTGGCACCAGCCCAGCCCGCTGGGTAAACCGAACCATTCATCAGAGCAACCCCCAGCCACCGAGGCTGTAACTGATGCCATTGCTATTACAGAAGGAGCTGACAACAGAGAAGCAATTCAGGATTACGATATCAAAACATCCCGAGAAACCGGAAAGCATTAAGGAAATCACCAGAGTCAGGGAAGAAATCCAGGACGTCGGAAGGGATAGCCATCCTTCCAGAGGCTGCACAATAGACAGAAGACTGAGAGCCATGGGGCAGCGGTATAGTCAGGGTAGGTGCAGAACCTCATCCTGCAGGAGACACAAGAGAAATAGTAAGCAGGCCCTGACTGGAAGTCAGCACACCTGGGAAACCACTGCATGGGCTTTCAGACCAAGACTTAGGAGCCATGCCTGTGTCCAAAATGCACATGGCTGAGAATCCAGCTTTAGCACCTGAGATATTAACATCCCCTAGGAACATCCCTTCTGGCTCCGATCTCCCCCAAACCTTTCTAATAAAAGCATGGAGGCTTTTCTCCATCAGGACTCAAAGCTGCTGTGCACCATGGAACAAGGGGGCACCAACGTCGTCGCTAAAAGACCCCAGGGGACACAAAGGAGGCAAATCCCAGGGCTGATGAGTTCACATGAAGCAACTCATACAAGAGGTAACCCCGTGCTTCCAGCTGAATCGGGAAAAGTAGCATTGCCCCAGGGTGACTGGCAGTCATCCCAGGAGATGGGGAATTATCTCATGAGACTGGTATGTGTTTCACACCTGGGGCTGGAGACCCATGTGAGGTGATCCAAAAAAACAAGTTTGCAGTATGCCGTTTGTGAAAAGAGAATCTAGGGTATAAAGCCGTGTTTTCTGATTTTCAGATTCTACAGCTTAAAATAAACCCCTCAAACCTAAAGGTAGGGAAGTGCTGACGGGGCTTTTCACTGTCAGTAACAGGGACTATACGGTCACAGCATCTCCCTGCTCTTATCCCCGGGAGAAAGGTCTCTCCTGGGGGGGGCACAAGGACAAGAGGCAAGCTCAGGGACCCGATGCTGTGTTCTGTAAGGAGTCATAACCTAACACCCTCGGCACCTCCCACTGTGCCCTGCAGCAGCATTCACGTAATTCAGCACCAAAAAGGAACCCGGGTCCAACGCATCTTCCCTTGAACGCCTACAACAGCAGCAGCAGCAGAGACAACCCGTAGATTGATGTCAAAGGCGCAGAAGACAGAAGTATGTTGCTTATCAGACAGCACGGACCATCACATGCCAACACGCGGCATTTCCCCAAGGACTAGATAGCTACTCACCACTGACTGAAGGGCCAGGAAAACGTGATGGCTTCCAGTGAAGAGCCCAGAGAAGGAGCAGTGCAAGGCGCACAGGGAAAGGGAACAGAGTGAGAGTCAGCAGCCTGCTTGTCACAGAGAAGTGGAAGACCTAGGATCACGGCGCAAATGGATTTTTACCTTGCTGTCAAATCGCTACAAAAAATAAGGGCAATAGGCGACGTCCAAGCGCGGTGGAATACTTGATATATGAGGTAGCTGCAGACTCAGAATGGCAAGACAAAAGGCAACTGCAAATAGAAGACATCCAGCACAGGAGAAATAAAACCAAGGCCAGGGAGGTGGGATGAGCCTCAGCCTACAACAGCGGATTCAGAAAAAGAGGTTTATGTCACAGCATTTCAGAATGGCAAGTCATGAGTCAAGCTGGTAGCACGAGGGGAGCAAGTCCCCTGCCAGCAGCTCTGATATGAGGCTGCTTCAGCCACCTGAGCACCCATCGGCTACAGTGGCACATGACATAGTCAGGCCACATCGTTTTTTGCCCCAACAGCTATCAACTAGGGGAAAAAACCCAACAAAACACAGCTGGAAGAAAGAAGGCTCCAGAAGTCGGAAAAGGTGATCACGGAAGTTCTCTACCAGGCCTAATATCTGAAGGGAGCTACAGGAGAGCCGGAGAGGGACACTTTGTCAGGAAGTGTAGTGACAGGACAAGGGGTAATGGTTTTAAATTGGAAGAGGGGAGATTTAGATTAGATATTAGGAAGAAATTCTTTCCTGTGAAGGGGGTGAGACACTGGAACAGGTTGCCCAGAGAAGCTGTGGCGAACCCCTCCAGGGATGGGGCGAAGGCCATGCTGGATGGGGCTTTAAGCAACCTGGTCTGGTGGGAGGTGTCCCTGCCCAGGGCAGGGGGGTTGGAACTGGATGATCTTTAAGGTCCCTTCCAACTCTAACCATTCTATGATTATATGTAGTAACCTGCACGGAGGTGGAACAGAGGGGTGGGAATTGTCACCTGGAGGAGCTCCTGGGGAGCACCTGGAAGCCAGTCTGTCTGCACCTGGCCAGAGCGCTGCCTGCACCTGCGGCGTCGCACATGGAAAAGGGTTTCAAGCCTGTTTAATATTCTGAACTCGGAGCGTTCTCCTTCTCAGCCAGAATGCAAAACGAGGTGCGATAGCTTATTTCACTTAAAGGGGGAAGAGGTACTTACTCTCTGCTGGACCCCGGGGGGGAGGAGATGGGGCACAGGGTCTGTGACTAAGCCGCAGCTCATTGCTTGCCCAGGGTCTGGGACAGCCAAGCACCACGTGTTGCTCAAGGCAGGCTGTAAAGTTACAGCCCTGCGTATGGTGTTAAAGAGTGCTGTGATACGAGGGGCTGTTTTTTGAAGAGGACATTAAAGCAATTTCTCGAACACTTGCTCATTAAAAATTCTACCGCTGGTTTAACGAGAGTAGGATGCTATGTCAGGCGCTGTGAGCTTTTATTAGGAAATGCTAAATCACGCCAAACGTTCCTGGCCTGAGTCTCGTATCAAGCCTAAAGATCAGTTCCCTTGATTTGTCAGAAGATTCTGGACTTAGCTTTTAAACCTGTGTTGCCGGTTCAGATCATTTATAGAAATGATTTCTATCAGTTTCAAACCTTACCATGTTTCTGCAGAGAAAAAGCCCCCAAAATGCAATCTGTACTTCCTTTTACCCTTCACTTTCCAGTCCTACCCAATTTCCTACCCAACTAGCTTTGCTTCCCATGGGTTTTCTGGTTCTTCTCTTTTCTTTACCCCTTCCCCAGCCAGTGGCCTCGGTCTGCCCCTTTCATGCCCCTGCCGTGATGAAGGGCCTGTAAACAAGGATGAAGATATTTTTCCGTATCTGTCAGGCTTGAAACTGTGCTCCTGCTGTTACAGTGCACACCTTTCCACTGTAAAGGCAGCGATACGGCCTTTCAGCTGACTGGCAGCTGGGAACTGAGGTTACTGGAGAAGGAGAAGACGTGCTTGGCCACACAGACGTGCTGCTAGAATGGAGAAGATAGTCAGGAAAGCCCTTGGGAAATCCCAGCATTTTATTGAAATCAGGACAGATCCCAGTTTCAGCAAATCAGCTGGGACCCCAGGAATGCTTTGCACGGCTAAGACAATCCCAGTAACACAGCACATCTGGTAACCCTATGGACAGAGTTAAAAAGAAATAAAACTTCCCAGGGAAAAGGTCAGAACTTTGATTAATATCTCCTAGAAAAGCAAAGTGCTTGATGCCGATCTCACAACAGTTTTGCATTACTGCAACCCCATTAATTTTACTGGAGTCACCACAGACTTTCCCCACTGCTGGAGCAGCACTTTCTGGTGGGTAAACTTTGATGCTTTATTCCTTGCTCCCCCAAATTTCAGGACATTCACACTCCACAGGTCTGGGAATTTCTCCGGAATAGCTGTCAGGGGGCTTGATAAGTGTATCTTAGTGTGTATATTCCCAGCTGCTCCATATCTCATGTACTTTACTCTCCAGCTCTGGCAGGCACGATCCCAGCAGACGGCTATGCGTGGACAGTTCAATATACAAGACCATATTAAATGCCCTATTTATAGATATAAAAATACCCATATATTTTTATTTACTCACTGTTTGTACACTTTGATTTGGACATCTAGGCGCTGAAAGAGTTCCTAGTCCGGAGCCTAGGCACTCTAGCAGATTAGTCACTTAATGAAGCTGAGATGAGAAGAGCAGTAGGAAGCCAAATGGCATCTCTTTGCAGTAAACCAGCGTAGGTGTTCACCCCAAACCTAATTATTAAATGCCCTACTACAGAAAATTACTACAGAAAGCTAATTCCTCCAGCTAAAATATTCATGTTCCCATGCTCCCTGAATCCAGCCTCTTACCATGAGATGTGCTTTCTTCTGTATGCTTCAAAATCACCACCTGGGCTACGGGTACATGAGAGCTAACTAAAAAGGGTATGTAAGAGCAGCGTGCTCCTCTGACCTCCTGGGCATGAACAGGCTGTAGGCTTGGGCCCAAGGCTTCTAATGTGCCCCAGAGGTTGGGTTTCCACAGCACCGTGGCAGAATGTTCCCCATACCCAAGATAAAACTACTTATTTTATGTCCAGTTCTGGGCTCCCCAGTTCAAGAAGGACAGGGAACTGCTGGAGAGGGTACAGCAGAGGGCTACAAATATGATGAGGGGCCTGAAAAGCTGAGGGACTTGGTTCTTTTCAATCTGGAAAAAAGAAGACTGAGGGGGGATGTGATCAACGCCTCTAAATACTTAAAGGGTGGGTGTCAGGAGGATGGGGCCAGTCTTTTTTCAGTGGTGCCCAGGGACAGGACAAGAGGGAACGGGAACAAACTTGAACATAAGAAGTTCCGTCTCAACATGAGGAGGAGCTTCTTTCCTGTGAGGGTGGCAGAGCCCTGGCAGAGGCTGCCCAGAGAGGTGGTGGAGTCTCCTTCTCTGGAGACATTCCAAACCCACCTGGAGACGTCCCCGTGCAACCTGCTCTGGGTGGACCTGCTTTGGGAGGGGTTTGGAGTAGATGACCTCCAGAGGTCCCCTCCAACCCGATATCATTCTGTGATTTGGCTGTGCCGTGCTATAAAGGAGGGAAATAAGCTGCCAAGCTGAGGGTTCCCAGCGATGAACACCTCATGAGCCATTTTCACATACGTCTCCTCTCCTCAGCAGAAGCACAAAACCAAAAAGCGGGTCACTACAAGCCTGGTGGGTTAAGTCTTTTGATAACTCACACTTAAACATTTTCCAATGGAAGCAGGCAGCCAAGGGGCAAAATCAAACTAGAGGAGGAGTAGTTCTGTGGCTGGGGGCTCGGGTTGGGACCTCAGCACCATCAAACCCTGACAAACACACAGCTCCAGGGCTCCGGGTCAGATCCTGGGTGGAAGAGATCACCGTTGCGAGCGCTGCAGTTGGGTCTGGCTAAGCTTCTCACAGGCAGGCTTGATGGCCCCTTTGCTCGCGCCGCATGGGAGTAAAACTGCAATCCAGAAGGAAGAACCAAATATTCTGCAATTCACAAACTGTATGTTTTGTTTACTGAACTTTACATTTCCTGCCTACTGTACATTGAGCAGAGCGATTGCAGCAGCATATGTATCCGAAGAGCAAAAAACAGACTGCCAACGACCTTCTAGGGGTATCAGCAAAATCAACAAACATAACATGCACATCAGGTGGTCTGAGTGCCAGCGCCGGGATAAACTCAATGTGCAGAGAAAGTGCCATTGGAATTTCCCTTTAAACCACCCCAAACTGTAAAGCCACTCGGGTGCAGGGAGACGGCAAAACCAGATCAGCACGTGAATGGTTTAAAAAGGAGTCGATTAATTCACGTGAGCCAGGAGGCTCAGCTGGAACTGCTGCTGGGCTGCCAGCTTCAGCTTCTTGCCTCCTACGAGCCTGCTTTTCCTTCCCCTGCAAAAGGTTTTCCTGGTGAAAAGGCAAGTGTCCCCAGCAGGCACACTGGTGGTGCAGGCACTGGGCAATGACCTGCCAGCCTTTACTCCATAGCTAATGGAGGCAGAAGTGGAGGTGAGCAGAGAACGGGAACCTGCACAGCAAGGGTGGCTTTGACCCAGAGCACAAGTGTGTCACATTCTGTCCCCGGGGCTGACCCCTCTTCGGGGCAATCGCTTCTCAGGGAGCTGAACCTGGCTGTGAGTAAGGGACTCCAGAAGAGTCACACATCTACATACATGGAGACAGTCCAGCATAAGGTAACAAAGATGATGGAGGGATTGGAGCATCTCCCTGATGAGGAAAGGCTGAGAGAGATGGGACTCTTTAGCCTGGAGAAGAGAAGGCTGAGGGGAGACCTTATGAATGCTTCCAAGTACCTAAAGGGTGGGTTGAAGGAGGATGGAGCCGGACTCTTTTCAGTGGTTCCCAGTGACAGGACGAGGGGCAACGGGCACAAGCTGGAACATGGGAAGTTCCACTCAAATATGAGGAAAAACTTCTTTAGGGTGAGGGTGGCAGAGCCCTGGAAGAGGCTGCCCGGGGAGGGTGTGGAGTCCCCTTCTCTGGAGATCTTCAAGACCTGCCTGGATGCCGTCCAGAGTGATGTGCTCTGGGCAGCCCTGCTTTGGCAGGGGAGTTGGACTGGATGATCTCTAGAGGTCCCTTCCAACTCTGACAATTCCATGGTTCCACAATTCTGCGCATGTGTGTGTATACATATATATAATGTACATATGGCTAGCGGCTTGAAGTGATTGACTTCTGGGAAAGATGAAGAATGTTACGGAACCCTTGTGGAAAAGCCTGAAAGAATTTAATAGAAAATTACAGCCTTTCTCAAGAATTTAATATAGAATTATATAGGACAGTTAAAAACAACAATAGAAAGGATATTACTCTCTATTAAACTCTATGGGTTTCAGAGCAGTTTAAATAAGGCCTTTTAATGTTTCTGCAAAGATTCCTATTACATCCTGTAGGGCTTTTCCACACAGATCCCAGCAGCCACCAGGGAAAACCTGGTGCCAGTGAGCTCCTAAGCAAACAAGTCAAGTAATTCTGATAATCTACATCAGACTGAGCTCTGCAGTTCTGCGGCAGCTCTGTGAGCCTCTGTGAGATTAGAAATAGCCCCGGCAGCTTGGGGCCTTGGAAGAGACCTTCTGCTCTGGTGCCCCAGTAGCACGTGGTCATCACCGCATAAAACAACCTTTCCTCTTTGCACTGACTGGACCTTACAGGGATGCGTGGATGTAATATCTAAACACAAAGAATAACCTTCATTTTGGATTGAGATACGGTAATAAACATAGCTGCATGAAGGAGGACAAAATACCTAGGAATACCAGCGGTTGGGACACCTTCTGGAAAGCCATCTCTGAGGCGTGTGGGCACTAACCACTGCCTTCAGCCAAAATGCTACCTTTAGCCAAATCTTTTCTTTCTGATTTATTTTCTCACAGAATAAAACTTGTGTGCCGACTTACGCATTTTAAGTGTGTTAAATTAGATACTTTACAAAAGGTATCCATGTTCATAGCCTTATTTGGATCCATTACAAGAAGAGTGGACAAGCTATTTTGGGTTAGAGCACCCCCGTAAAACATCATTACACAGTAAACTATACACACAGTGAGGTACAGGATTAATTTACCTCGTTTTACCCACAGAAGGTCCATTTCCTGTGCTCCACTGCCTTCAGTTTGGTGACGTTTAAAATCTCTACGTGTATATTACGTATTTTCCCCTCAGCACAAGGCATCCTAAATATCCCCAAATCCACCTCTAGTCACTCATGGGAACCCGAAAACCTTCACGTCGTGTAAGACTGCTGCCCACCTTCTACAGTCCACACAGCCTGACACCACCTCATCGCTTACACGATGGAACTCAAGGCCCAGCAGCACGGTTTGGCGATCCAGGGAAATTTTCATGCTATTTTTTGAACCCTGCCAGACTCCAGTCACCGGAATAACCTCAGTATTATACGTCTGTGAATTTCATACGCTAAGATGTTGAAAGGTCCTTCGATTTCATTGAATGTCCTCTGTTCAGAATGTTTTAAACTATCAGAATATAAAAAAGCCCTAACGCTGTACTTCATCGTAAAGTTTTTTATACTCCCTTGATAGGTTTGCCTTTCCTATCTAATAACAGCCCCAAAACAACTCACCTGGTATTGATTTTTCTTTTAGACTGTGTGAATTCTGGCATTCTTAGCAATAATTTATATTTCAAAAAATGCTCATCCCTTCAACCCTGATATTCAGTTATTTTTGAACGTAAAAATCAGTCACTTATGAAACTTCAGCAGGCTAACAACAGCAAGAATTAGTGCACGGGCCCCAAAAACTTTGCATAACTCACCCAACTCTACATATACCTCTTTTGAGAGGTGTCTGAACAGCGGGGGAGGAAGCAAACTATGTAGCTGAGCTGTCCTTATACGCCAACTGGAGCCAGAGAGAAAACTCCTCTTAGTATCTACGGCAAAGGCTCAAGATTGTTCAAGGATTTACACGGTCACAGAAAATTATTCATGTGAAGCTATTTGTTTGCACAAACACGTCTGCAAGATGAGGTTCCAAGAAGTGGAGGAGAGATACTGAAGGACCCATTAGACAGACTTTTCTCCGAACTGAGGGTTTTTCAGATTTGTTTGTGGAAGAGCTCTCAGTGGGACTTGCTTAGGTAATGCTGTAAAACACTGACATTTTAGTTGTCTCTGAATCTAATTTTTTTCTGGTTGTCGTTCTTTAAAGTCCTACCAAATTCAAATGCTCACTGGAAGCACAACTGCAAGGAAGGGAAAATCCCTCTGCCTGGTGAGAGAACCAGAAGCAAGAATCCTTCCAGGGGCTGCCTTATCAGCAAATCCACGGAGACTTATCAGAAAATATACATCCAGAGGTTTTCAAGCTGCCTTTTTGTACTTCTCCTTAGGCCTGAAGTTTGATATCATTATGGGACATTTTCAAGGCGGCAGCAGCTGCCGCCTAATCTTTTCACAAGATGTAAATCAGTTTCAGTAATTATCATAATAGATGGTTTGCTCCTGTTTTCTTGCTGGGAAAAAAATACCATGTCTTATAAATTCCTCAGTGCTGTAACATCAAAGCAGTAGGGTCGGCATGCAGATCCAGAGGGGAGGGGAGACTAATTCGATGAGGATGTATATGTGATAGATAGAAACTTCATTTAAGAGACCATCCTGAATGGTATATACCAGATTGAGCCCTGAAATCCTATAATTGGTCACAAAAAGCACGTAGATCAGAGGTGCTCGCCCTTGAAGAACCGGAGCGATACCTCATAACCAAACACATGTTAGGAAGAGCCAAAACATGTTGGAATGACGCATTAGGGAATTAGAGGGAAGTCAGGGGGAATCCCACACTGCTGGCAGCACACAGAGGGAACGAAAGCTGTCTGACACTGGGCTACTGAGGGTCAGAACGGCTCCTTCGGGACTGACAGGGGCACAGGGATGCCAAATGCTTCAGGTCTCCCCATCACCAGGGTCCCTCCCGGTAGTCCTCTGCAGCTGGATGTAAATCCCAAGAGCCAAACTAGGAAATCAGCCCGTTTCCCATGAATGCAAAAGCGGTGCTTAGTGAATTTGGCATCCCAGCCCTGAATCCTGTACCTCTCGCTTACAGGTGTAACACCCATGCAGCTTCACACCATTTATTTTTGCTCTCTCCGAATTTTACTCCCCTCGACTGAAACTGAGAGAATCCAGGAGAGCTGCAGGGATCGGGGCACAGACTCTGCCTTTGGACGGGCAGATTGGCCTTTCCAAAAGAAGTGAACAGCATCGGGTTTTTTGGGTTTTTTTGTTGAGGAAAAACAGCTCTGTGTGTTACACCCCAATGAGCAATAGGTTCACAGCACGGAGAAATGGTAGGAGCAGAGGAAATGAAATTTAACATGACAGAGGAAAACAAGTAAACATTACATTTTTTTTTTTCAAGGGAGTCCATGTGCAAGTGATTAACTTTTGCTATCGAGGGAGGATAAAGAAGGAGCCAAGATCCTCTGTAACCATTACAAGAACTGAACACAGCAGCAAATATGGATAATTTCACCAGTTTGGCAGATGCCGTGAAATATTTTTAGCTCAAACACCTGATGTTTGTGGTCCTACCACTGACCCCAACCTAGCAATCCGTAATCCCAGGAAACGTTGCATTAGCTTTCACAGAATCTCACTTGTGACTGACTCTCACAAAGCTGCACCTCTCAAGGAAAAGGTACAGCCCCTGGGCTGGGTACGTGCCGTGGTGCAACGACAAACACTAGGTCTTCTGCAAAGATAGAGTGTCCCCATCCTCAGCATCCTCGGGACAAAGGGAGACGGGCTGTTGTTGTCGAGCAGCTGAAGAATGCACGCTGCTCAAAGCTCAAGAATGTGGAAATGGCAGACGTTTGGTTTTTTTTTTCCCCTATCAGGCCATTAAAAAACGACATCTTAACAACATCTGCAATTAAAAATGCTCAGAGTTGGAAGAGATATTCCAAAAAAACATGCGGATCATAGAACTCATTCCGTTCTTATGACTTAAAAATTTGACAGCATGAGCCTAGAAAAATGAGAGAAGAGCCTCTTCCCTGTCTGCTGTTTAAGCAGCTTCCTTAATTCCGAATTGCAGTGACAAACGATGGAGCACTGACCCTGGAGTGTCCTCCAGCCCTGTGCAGCCATCCACTGCTGCAGGCGTTATTGCAGGAGAAGGGCATCACTTACTGTATGTCACACTTCTATCTGTCATGAATACGTTTCATATTCTGCATATCCAAATACACCCAAACCTAAAGAATAACACCAAAATGTGTTAAAGGAGACTGGGTAATTCCGGGGTTCGGTAAAGTAGCCGCACTTTTCATTTTCATGTTGTCAATTCAGGTCCACCCATCCAAAAGCAGTGGGATTTCTGTGAAATGAGATCTTGGCTCTCCTGGTCTGGGTCCTAAGACCTGCCATGGTTATTGGCACTGTCAAAACCCAGTTGTTAGGGAGCTGCCCAAACACAGCCTCAACGGGCCATCAGGACACAAAAGCTCAGCTCAAGCCTTCCACCTGATGTGAGAGGACCTCCTGCTACCACAGGTTGCGATTTATGTGCCCTATAGCTGAACAGGCATCTTCCTACTCCCAAGGAGTAGGCAGGATGGCACCCTCGTCAGGACTCAAATTCATGCTAAGACAAAACAAAAGAAAACAAAATGGCAAAGAGCGAAGGAGAAGGGATTCCTTGGGCTTCCTGGGAGCTACCTGGCAAGTAGGATGAAATGGCAGCTATAAAAGGAACATTCAAATTAAAGCAACGTTGGGATAGGGTTAATCCAAGTTTGTTAATTATCTGGTAAGGACCTGCTCAGATGTACTTTGTCTCTGCATGTGCACGCACACAAACACTTGCTTCAGTGCCTTGCTTGAATAATAAGGCACAACAGGGCAATCATTGTTGTACCATAATTGCACTCCTCGGGTGTACGCCAGCCACGAACCCGAAGGAGGAGTGCTATCAGCAGCCTGAGAAGTATGATTATGGCCCAACAAGGCATGCCCTGTTGTGACTTATTACAATTAGAAAAGCCATCTACGGCGTTGCAAACATTGAGGTGAGGGTGAGGAGAAATGCTTTTTAAAAGCCTGTGTTCTGGTAGTGCATATTTAAAATGTTGTACCTGCTGCTAGGAACTCACCATTAGCCAATCATACGGCTCAAGTATCCTTTGAATGACATACTTCATGCCCCATCTCAACTCTACGCTGAAAGATTAGAGGAATTAGCAACATTTTTCAACCCTCTTTGAGCTCTCAAGAGACCTGAAAAGCCATAAGTGGTGTACAGCGACTGAAAGTACATGCCCCTTGCCAACACCAAAAAGCATCGCTGAATATCTGGGGACAATTAACTACTTTCCTCCCAAACAGATACATTTTTAGCAAACAGCTCACAAGTATAGTTAAGAGACACTAACTGAAAGGAAGAAATTGTTTTGTTGTTTGGTTTTTTTGCCACGTGCTTTCATGGGTGCACATCTATCCGTTCCTCAGCTTTCAAAGAAGGGCCAAATGAGAATGAGGAGACCTACTTATTTTACAGAGCAGTTGTGAAGGTTGATCACCACGCAAAAGAATCAGGAAAGCACAGCAAGGATGTACAATAACCTGCAAAATACCCAAGTGGAAGAAATCGTTCACCCTAATGTGGCAGAAATTATTAAAACAAAGACAGCACCTTTAGTGCGTAGGGTCCCAAGCAGAAGCTTTGTAGGGGGTGGTTGGGTTTTTTTTTAACTAATGCTAAAAGTTAAGCAGGGACTGTGGCAGGACTAAAAACACCGAAATTTAGGGTCCTCCAGCCGGTGTAGGAACAGAACGCGTCGTGCACGTTCAGAAGGCTCTTTCACCTTGAATGAGAAAGATGCCTTCAAACAAACGGAGGGATTGTGCACAGGTTTGGATGAAATCTGAGCTCCCTCCAAACCACATCGGAGTAATAGGTGCCTCAAAACAGCCCTTGTAAGAAAACAGAGCTAACAACAGACATTGCAGCTTCAACCGGTTTGGGGAAAAAATTAATAAAAAGGGGGGGGATTGCATACGATATTAAATTCGGAGAGCTTTACAGCCAACATCTGGACATGGGGACAGCTGGAGCAGAGTTGTGTAACGCCTGTGAAGTGCAGAATAAAACTAAAAAAAAACCCTAAGAAATTGCCCTGTGATACCTAATCATCAGCCAGTCAAAACACGTTGGAGCTAATGTATATTAATCACTGGAAACCTTAGAGAAGTTCAGTAAACATTGCCTATTACAATATGTTAACCAAAAAAAAGAAATTAAAGGCTTTGAAACGGCACTGTGCTCAGGAGCCTGATCCAGAGCTCCCTGGAACAGGCTGGAACGCTTCCATTCACCTCGGTAAGTTTTGTGCACTGAGCGTTTTCAAGCCCAGGCAGCAGTTCAAAAATAACTTTACAGCATTATCCCAATTGTTTATTTGTGTATGAGCAGCCCTGAAAGAGTACACATGGCCAAGCAGAAAAGGAACACTCGGTAATATTTTTAAATTGCCGTCACCAGAACCACCAACAGTATAAAAATTCAACTATTTATACGATGTTGTAACACTGGCTTTAATAGGGATGGTGGTGGAGAAATTAAGCATAATATAATCAACAAACTTAACAAACCCCAAGGCTCTCCTGAGGATTTTAATACGCCGAATGTTTAAAATATTAAACAAGCAATAATCGTGAAAATCAGGATATGATTAAAGAGTTTTAACAATCAATCTCGAAAATTTCTCTCCAAACTTTGTTCAAACTGTTCCATAGTCAGCTCGCAAGCTGCAGAAAACACGATGTACATTTTAATGTGACCCACCAGGATAAAATAAAGCTGTGTTTGTCCCCGCTCGCCTGACTTCGGGCTCGTTGAGTTAGACTGGGTCGATTTGAAATGAATCAAGATGTTTAACATCTGCCTCCCGTTATTAGGATATTCTCTTCCTATTTATAAACAAACGCTTTGTTGGGGTTAGGCTGCAGATTCCATTACTCTGTGGATTTGTGTTTCCTGAGCAATCTGAACTCCGGGCCCTGAGTACAGGGTACATTACAAGTCTTCTGAAATCTATCAGTCAATGTGGGGGGAAAAAAAATCATTAATTAGCTGACAGTACAGTCCGTTCGCTCGGTCATACGCTATGAGACACCGTGTTAGTGCAAAAATGGATTTTGGATTAAAATTAGCTTGTGAAAAGTATTTCTCTACATTTCAGTTCGAACAAATGATCTTATGTTTGTGTGCACGGTCATCACATCTCGTCAAGACTCTCGTGCTATTAAGGACCCTACATTTCTCTAGCTACTGACATATATTCTTGAAAATCCCAACACTTCCATAAACATGGTAACTACAAAACATCTCCTTTGTTCTCCTAGTTCCTCTCTATTGACACCCTTTCCATGGCCGTTTACGTTAATCCGTCCTTCAATCTAGTTCCAGTTTGTGTGTTAGTTTGGACTCCTCCTTTCTTCCTTACATTTGGTTTCTTCTCTGGTTTTTTGCAGTTAATGGAATGAAACCGGATCCCATTTCACTCCCCTTACTGACAGCCTGCTTTGTGTCTCCATTCTCTCTCACTCACCCAAATGCAGCACTTTCCTCTCTGGCCCTCCTGATGGCACGTCTTCTGCTCTCCCTGTTACCCTGCATTCTGCAGAAAAATCATCTTCCTTAGCGTGCCCTCACCCCCCCAAAAAATCTAGCACGGCTTCCTTCCTTCAAACCTTTCTTCCAGAACAGACTTCTGCCCCTCCCGGCTCTGTTCTTAACCTGTTTTAGTCAATACTTAACAGTATCTGAATGTCTATGGTTAACACAGCATTATAGCTCGCCTTTGTAGTTTTTCTCTTTGTGTCCAGAGTACGTTCGTGGCCAAAAAATGTTAAAATACATGACTTCACAGCATAATACCACACAAAACACAGGTAAGGATTCACAGAGATACATTCACTCCCTACTTCATTACAAAGAACTGTGATTTCAAAAAGAAGACTATTTTTTTGAGAACGGGATTTTATGAGACCACTTATTCTAACCAGAAGGATCACGATTAGAGCAGGAACAAGAAATATCCACATCATCCCAACCATTTTCTAACCTAGTTCCTAAAACAGGTAATTCCACCTCCATCCCAGAGACCAGCGTTGCCACCTCCTCCCAAGCTGTAACCAAACTGTCCTTCAACGTCTGTGGCTTCCTGTTCTATCCAGAGAGGACACGGATATTCCCATCCTCTTCTGGAGCAACTTTTAACGTACTCGAAGGCCGTGATCATCTTTCTCTCTGAGTCTTCTCCTCTTTAGACTAAACAAACCCAAATCTTTCAGTCTTTTTCTCAGGAGGTCGCGCTTTCTAGGCCTCTGAATATTCATGATTTTTCTTCTTTGGGCTATCACTAATTGGTCCCCTTCCTTCTTAAAGCCGAAACCAAAGCCAACTTAGCGATGCATAGAAATAATTTCAGAGCTGATTTACTCTTTTCCAGCAAATGAGAGATACTTCCTCAAACAACCTGCATCCTCCGCTCGACTACTTAATTTAAGTATTACTTCACATAAAGCTGGAGTGAGCACCTTAATACCAAAGGTAACGTTACTAAACGTGATGATGCAGGTGCAGTGACAAAGCAATACTTCATAGCCAATACTTCGTTTTTTCCTTTTCCCTTTTTCTTTACCCCACGTTTTACACTTTTAAAAAGATTTATTCATTACCTGAAGTTATCCACCATTAAAATTCCATAAGCGACGAGATTTTGGCTTACAAATTGAATGGGAGTGGTTCTACGCGTTTCATTTATGAAGCTAAACTGAATCTAATTCACTCACTTTGTGCATAAACTATCTTAGTAAAGCCTTGAATTTCAAATTCAAAGAATAATTACAGAGCTTATTTCTTAGCCCATGTAAGAAATGTTACTGCAAACCTTGTATATATAAAATCAATATATTCTGATGATTATTTAATCGAATGAAGCAATGGAAAACTTACAAATCTGGCGTTGATTACCTCATGTCCTAAGCAGGGAAAATATATAACACATTCACCCTAATGTATGGCTATAAACATGATTAATGTATTTTCAGAATGTCCCCCATAAGCATTATTTTCCAAAGATGACATTTTAACGATATTCGACATGCAGTATGTAGAACGTGTTGAAAATCTGTCATGTCTCTTTAAATATCTTGATGTATGCACGTACATGTGTACAATCCCCACGGCGTGTATTCTCTCACTGAATTAACTTACACACCTGGGAGGGCCATGTCTGTACCCATTTTCACAGGCAGGGGGTTCAGTTAATACATTCCCCTAAGTTTGGTTAATCACGCCAAGTAATCAAGACCTGCTCTGGCAGGGGTTTGGACTAGATGATCTCCAGAAGTCCCTTCCAGCCCCATATCATTCTGTGACTCTGTGATTCTGTAATGCCCTTCACGATGTTATGACTTTGCCCACCTCATCACAAACCAAGCAGCATGTTGGCTGCATGGTTCCCTCAAGGCTGCTGTCCCTGGAACACTGGCCTGGCACAAGCTCACACCAAGTTTTGACCACAGTCTTTGAGCCACTTGCATCTCTTTCTCCATGTTATTTAATCCTACTCATCTACTCAGCACGTTCTCAGAAGGATCTGGCCCCTTCTTTTAATTAGTAGGGTCAAAAACAAGGGCTAAAAACTAAGTCATCTCTTGGATACAAGCACAGAGCCTCTGATCTGCTTTTGGCTGAGGCTAACTTCCAGCTGCCCTGTGTCTGTACAGGAGATGTAAGCCCAGGAAGATCTCTCCTGCCAGACATGCTTAGTACCCAACATCTTTACTTCCATTACCCCCAGGCATTTATTTTAAAAAGCAAAGTGTTTAGGCCTCTGTCTGGTGGAAAGCAGTACAAAAGCAGCAGAAGTGCTGAGCGGCTTCACATACTAAAGCAGAGCAATGGGAAAAATAGCTACCAAACATCATTTAACCTACACCTACTTTACCTCTACCTACTCCAGCTTCTGAATTATGACTCCCTTGGCAACAGCAGGCGATGCCACGATGCAAACGCAGAAATATAAAGGCGGTACAGCAAAACAAGGACTACCATCCCTCTTGGTAATATCGCACTGTTACACCATTTGGCCCGGGGAGACTGTCCTCCCATCAGAAATGGAGTCAAACTCTTCATGGAAATCACACTCAAAACTCACAAACTGCTTGGTTTTCTTGCGAGGCAGTGACCTCAGCTGGCCAATACCCCAGGAGACCATGCGTCATCATCAGATTGCTGTGCTGGCACAACAGATTAAAACCACCCAACTGCCCCTGCTGCTCCGAACTTGGAGGAAACAAACCCAAAGAGGGCTTGGAGGCAACAAGGCCGTTACCCAAGTCTTCCTGCTAGCTGGTTGAGTGGGTGGTTTTTGGCACTCCCAGCCCGTTCCTAAAAGATGTATCTCCTCCAAAAGGGTGGGAAAGATCCCTGCCCCAGGAAATAACTCAAGGAGCAAAGCCGTGGGGGTATTTCCTGCCTTGGAGAGACAGCAAAGGGAAGCTCCTTCAGACCAGGGGCTGGAAGGTTGTGCTGGTATTTGTGCCAGATGGAGCCAACCATGCGGTAGTTTAACTCCACAGCAAGATTTATACCAGCGAGCCCATTTCTCAATGCAAGAGAAAGAGGAAGGAGAGCTTCAGTTCACTAGTAAATGGTCTTGTTCAGCCAGTGGCATAAACCATTTGATCTCTTTGTTGTCAAAGTTTACTTGCTCAGGAACTTGATTATCACCTAATCAAACGCCATCTGATTCTCTTATTATTTAGATAATGAAAGAGGGCATTTTTTCTCCTAAGAAAAGTTTGAACTGTTATGAGACCTGAATAATCTTTTACAATAACTCCAAGCTTTTTTATGACACAGAAACATTAAAAGCAGGTGGGGAAATAGAGTATAACCAGTCAAAAGCCACTGATGGCTGAGAATGTCTCGTAAAATCTCTATAGGAAGACAAAAAAAGAATAAAAAATCATACAGGTATCACACACGTATCACAACTGCAGACGTATGACTGATGTACTGTAATAATATTCAGTGCTGTCCATTTCTAGCCCCAAGCGGGCCGAAAATGCACAGAGATTCAGAGAGGAGATGGGGATGAAGGGGAGGGCTATCAACTATCAAGCCATAAAGAAGGAGGGCCCCTACCCAGTCCCAGGAGAACCCACAACAGCTCTTGCACAGCTCATGCTGTAGAGCATATAGAGGAGGACATGGGAGCACGTGAGAAATGGAGGGTGGTTGAACACTAGGACCGGTTTCCCAGAGACGTTGTGGAGTCTCTACTCTTGGAGATACTCAAAACCAAAACCAGGCGCAGCCCTGAACCACCCACTGTAGATGACCCTGCTTTGACCAGAGGGGCTGGACCAGGCAACCTCCAGAGGCCCCTTCTGACCTCTGTGATTCTGTGAAAGAGCCATCAAAGAAAACTGGACTATTCAACACCTGGTTTTGAAGACAATGTGTGGAGGTCGGTGGAAACACAAGCCATGCAGAGCTTTGCGAAGGCAGGCAAGGATCTCTTCTGCTGATGCTGTGAGGTTCTGGGAAGGATAAGAAGGTGAAAAAAGCCTGGCCCACCATAACTACTGGCTCTGCAGAGGTGGCAAATAAAGGTGTGGGTAGGAGAGTCTTCACAAAGGTGTCCCTGGTGCACACAGGTCATTCTAGCGAAGCTGCAAATGGCTGCCTGGGGGGCTGGCGCAGCCCCGTGCTGGCTGTCGGGAAGAAATCCCTTCTGGCAGGCAGAAAGGAGCAGTTTTCCTGCAAGGAACGAGCAGCCGAGAGAAATTTTGCAGCTCTGGGCGAACCTCAAGCGTTGCCAAGCTGCTCCCTCCCATCAGCCCCGTCCTGCTTCCCCCCCCCGTCCCCACTTTCTCCTGTACTTCAGCCACCTGGAGCTGCAGCCCTTCCCTTGGGGTTCTCCCCAGCCTTGGAAACAGCGCGCTGTTTGCCTTGGCGAGGGCAGTTTTACTATCGCGCTCGTTACCAAGGAGGCTGTTCACTCCCTGACTCGTGAAAGTCACAACAGTATGTGCTGCGGGCTGGGGCTCAGGCAGGACCCCGGCACCCATCCCTCAGCCCTGCTCCCTCCCGTCCCCCCAAACTTCTCCCTCCAGTGCCTCCCACTCCCTCCAGCACCAGCGGGGCCACGCTGCACAGACAGCTGCCCGTTACTACTCAGTAGTTGCTTGAATCCCACTAAATGCTTGTCAAAGTGCCCAGAGAGCTGAAAGTGAGCTCTTTAAATTACATTTGTTGAAAGATCCCTGGTGCCTGTTCCTGCTTTTCGTTTTCAGCAACTCTCTGAAATCATAAGTTTGTTTTACAGCGATGTTTTGTTTTTCTTTTCCTGCATCCAACCTATAAGTCATGGGCGATGCATATTAAACACATTAAAGGGGTTTCAGCGGGGCTGTGCACCATGTGTGCGCGTAAGGCTGAGGTCGGGGACGACGACATTTTCCTTGTTTACTTTCTACGAAGCAGAACTTCATACAAAGTTGTAGGTTGTGCTGCTCCCTTAGGCACAGCACCGAGTAGACATTTGGCCCCCTTTTAACCCGAAGAGAAGAGGTTGCAAAACCGCTAAGGACACCGCCGAGGAGGAGGAGGAGGAAGAATTAGAGTCTACTTGACGGGTTAAAGCAGAGCCTTGGAAGTCAGGACTGCTTGGATTGATGCCTGACCACAGCTGACAACGGGCAAGTCTCTTCACTCCTGGGCTTCTGCTTCCCCGTCCGTGAAACGAGGAGAATAAACAAATTCGGTACCCTTTCCTCATGGAGGGAATATGGAGTTCGGGAAGGGTTTTGAGCTCCCCACACAGAATGACTTCTTTGTATGTAAGGAGCTGTCACATATATTTTTAGAAAAGTTTGCAATTAGAAGAAGAAGAGCTCCCTCCCTTTAAGAAAAACTGAGATTTTTGTTCTTATTATACATTTATGACCATGCACTAGATCTTTTTCTTGTTGTTTTTTTTTTTAATCCAGTGCCTTTCCAATTTTGCTATTAATATGTCATAAGAAAATCAAGGAGTGTGTCCAAATTCCAATTCATGGGAATGGAATTAATATCTCCATTAAAAAGAAAAAGGGGGAGTAACAGGGGGGAAGTCTCGGAAGCCCTGGCGGGTGGTAATAGTTGAAACTCAGCTCTCCCGTCCCGGTGACTCATTCTGGGAATGGATAGTGCCTCAGTCGTCTTCAGACATTTAACACCTCCCTAACAAGATTTAGCATCAGCTGGGATGTGTGAACAAATAATATTAAGCAACTTGAGACTTCCTAGAACATCTGTCTCTAAAAGCCGTGTTAGGGCCTGATCCTGTCATAGGCGGGCGGGAGTTGGAGAGGCTACACGTCAGGCTTAGTTTTTGTTATTAATACCAGCAGCGGGGAATTTCGGTTACAAGTCATCCCTCCCAGATCATGTTTCTGAAGATGTAAAGAAGAAAACAAGCTTCAGAAGACACCACTCTGCCAAAAGGAAGAATATTTTAGGAAGATCTTTCTGACTCTCTCCAGATTATGTGTAAATTTAAGTTACTAAGAGAAAATGAGAACCATTTGTTTAAAGTTCAAATCCTGTCTGGCCTTTACTAGGCCAGATTTCAAGCATCTTGTTTTGCCTGATCTCTGCTTCTCAATCCATCACCTTGATGCAACTTCCCCATGAGAGATCTCCATAGCCCTACCCAAGCAGTTGGACTTGGGAACAAAAACATCAGCGCTGGAGCTCTCTCCTGGCAACTTTCGTGCATTGTCAAGTGTTTGAGCACAAGCGGAGTATGAGATACCCCTAAGCTGTGTGGTTTCAAGTATCTCGGGCTGAGTAGGTGTCAGAAAACTGAGTGCAAACCAAACCCTTTTCTCAAACTTTTCTGACTTTTATCTTCCAGGGAGCCCCAGAGGCTGAGTTTGGGCTGTGGATTCCAAAAATCTGATGGTGCCTCAACTCGCCCTTGTAATTTGGCTGTCGTGGCTTCACCACAGTGCAAATTCACAGCAGTCCCACCTCAACTATGTTGAGACAGAAATCCCAAATTCAGGATTTGGGAATACATGGGACAGGCTGGAAACAAATACCGACTGTTAGCTTTTCAAATAAAATCCAAATTTTTCACCAGCTTTTCTCTTAGATATTCCAAGTAGTTTCCAAATCTGAATTGCATAAAAGCAATCCAGAATTTATACACAGGTAATAAAATGGTTCTGAAGGTTAGCCATTGATTAGGAAAACTCGAGGATCCTATAACAAAAACCTAATGAAAGCAGTGTGCTTTCCTGACATTTCCAGCATACTATAATCCATTCTGCCTAATTTATAAGCCCTCAATTTATTTTTCAAAGTTCTGAAAGCTCAACTTTTCATTGATATATTTCCCATGAAACTTGCCTCAACATATCTTTGGCTTTTTGATGGGGAGCTTTAAAAGGTTAGCCAAACTATAGGCGCTGAAGGAAAGTCCACGCTTCTAATAATCCCTACTCCTGCTTTTTTGGGAAAACCTTGTGTCCCCTTTTTCTTTTTGGCCATCAGCTCAAATGCACACTCTGTCCTTCCCATGGACGTCCTGTTTGGACCTTCAGGGAGGAAGCAGACATACCACCCCCCTTAACAAATTACTAGGAGCAACACACATTCCATTTTTTTACCATCAGCCTTTAAGACGACTTTGGTTGGGCACCCACAGTGCAGCCACGCTCAAAAAGATCAGTCAGCTATCTTCTGGTGACACTCACAATGACAAGAAGCATGTCCAGCCAGTCAGAGAAGCAGCGTGTATACGAGAGATACTGATGAAACAACTCCCACCCAGAACAAAAATGTCAGAATCAAAAGGGAGATTATTAAGGACCGCAGCTGTTGCCAGTCACCTACCAGGTAAAGAGATAAATGCACTCATTAACCTGTTTGCCATTGCTAATAATTTAATTTTTTCCTTTTTTTTTTTAACAATATATGCCCTCTTTCACTTCACAAATATGAAATCGGGCCTTTTTCACTTGAGAAAACCTTTGCCGCAAGCATTTTGTCAAGTTAGATGGCAGCCTGTAGGAACACTGAAATTTTTACGGGCTATGGAGACTTAGGAAGACAAACAGTTGCAGCCTCTGATAATCAAACCATCTTGTAGTGATGAGAAGAGAGGACGAGAAATCGGTGGGTTCCACCCTCCATTGCCATGCCGAGGGGAAAAATGTCTGTGTTTCCAATGGGCTTTTACAAACCAGAATGTGCAAGGGAGGACACAGTCCAGTCTAAACGATGGGAGCTGAGCAGCTATTTGGTAAACTCCAAAAGCTTCCCTCCGTGCCCAGGCCCTTATTCAGCCCTTCATGGAAAACACAGTACGCCTCTGGGTGTATCTGCTGTGCCTATGCTGGGTGACTGCTGGTGCTGTAAACACATGTCCATCCCTCAGTGAAACACTCCTCACCCACAGGGCAACAACTGAGAGGAGAAAGCCTTTTGATCACTCATGAGCACCCTCATCTCACACCATCAGCTCACAGCTAAGACTGATGGACTTACCTACCCCAGGGGCCTGCTGAAACGCTGTTCATGGACTTAAAGGACCTTCCAGGTCTTGAATTCTACTGACCCATTGCTGATGATCACTGATTACTGAGATGGGTGAGGTTTACCTGAAAGCCCTGACTCCTGAAGTTATCTGGTTACATGAGGATCTCAGTGTTTTGAAAGAAAAAAATTCTAGCCCTGGTAGTTGCAAAAAAGTCCTCAAAACGCGGTATCTAAGGGCTCCAAACACAGTACCCAACACAAAGAAATGAAATGATATACTTTTAAAATTCTTGCTACTTTACAGTCGGTCTTACGATTCATTTTTGAACCACCTGTCATGATATGCTCTGGAGTGGAAGTATCTGCTGCTTGACCTCAGAAAAGGCTTGCAATCATGACATGTTATTTCATGAAGATATAGCAGGCATTGTACTGCAGCAGCCACCTCTAAAATCTTTTCAATTGCCCGAGGTCACTAAATAAGAACACTTCATTAGTCACAGGTTGCTTAAGTATTCCTTATATTAAGTGCAGGGAAGTTTAGATAACATCTAATTGCAAAGAGAAGCACTGGAAAGTTCTTGAGGGTGGCAACTGCATACCTAAATGACATTTATTTATTTAGAAGTGCTTAAGACATGCCTTTCACTTATCCTAGGCAGACACAGAGCCTTGAAATCAAAACTCGTGCAATATCACTTGGCCCAGTGCCCACGCTTGGAAGAACTTTTTCAGCACACCCAAACTAAGACGTTCCTTTCCCAGTTTCTATCACTTAATCATCCTTCTTCTGCAGACACCACCCAGAGTAAAAAACTGGGATAAGCAGAGAAGTCCTTGCTTAACTCCAAGGCTGCAGATGATTCTGTTAAACGCATTACCAAAATAAGAAGAAGAAATAAAAATCAATTCCCTGAGTTTTGTCTGCCATGATTAATTTCAGACCTATTTGGTTCCCAGCTGTATAAAAACCCTGAACGTGGGGATTCTTGGCTGAAACACCAACACAATCGTAGCAACGGCAAAGAAGAGGCTGCAATACAACAACGTTATGAGCAAGGCAATGGGGTAGGCCACGACTTAACTGTCGAGAATCCTTAGCAAAACTCCATGGCCACCAGACATAGCTTCAAAAGTAACACTTACAGGACAGGAAAGCATGTTATGGTCATCGAGCTGGGGGGACCCACTCAATACAAGCCATAGGGTCAGCGAGTTCTGTGCCTTCTACCACACACTTCATGCTGAGCTGGATTTTTTCAGTGGTTAACGTGCTAATGCAGGCGAGGCCATACCCACAAAGTTCTCTCTCATCTCACCTCTATTACACAAGTAGTTTTGAGGCCTCTTTAAAAAGATCTTCCAACAATGCCTTTGGAAAACATCTTATTCTCCTGCAACCCCGAAGCAGCACACAGGAAAAGAAGCTTTTCAGTATTGCAACCCTAACCCTCTCTTTGAGAAACAGGCACTTTGTGTTTCGGGTAAGTCGGACCATACCCGGCATCGCTCCAGTCCGGTTTGGAATATGCACATTTAGCGGTAGTTTGTTAAGTACAAGAAATCTTTACCGTTGCTCATTTTCGGTGAGGCACCTTTCCAAGGGGAAGGGAGTTTGGGCTGCTGCTCCCTGCCTGTTTACAAGGAGCCAGGAGAGCGCCGCGTTCAGCAGCGCACAAAGCAAAGCCTTTCACTCCGGGCAGGCGCGCACACACATGATTCCAATATCCTCGCTCCGAACTTGGAAGCCACAGCTGCTACTTTAGACCACAGCAACTCAGAAAACACCCCAAGGAGGAGAGCAAGCAGGAGGCTGAGATCCTCTACCTCGAGCCGTAACAACGGCGGGGTTCGGAGCCCCGCTGCAACACATCGTAACGGCGCCGGGAGAGCTCTCCGAGGCAAGGGGAGATGAGTAAAAAGAAAATGCAAACAGCCTAGTTCTCATGAGGAGGAGTAGGGAGGAGAAGCAGCCACGACAGAGGACTGCTCTTATCGAATGATTCACTCCGGACAGTAAAATCATTCTTGTCCATAAAGACAGCGACGCAGGAGATTTTGACACTGCCGAGCAGTTGGTTGACACAAATGCTACCAGAGAAAACACGCAGCTAATCACAGAATCAGGCTCTTAACACGTAAGGAGAAAATAAGGGTAGCACCAGAGCATCCTTTTCTACTTCTACCTCTCCTGCTTCCCAGACCTTACTGACTTCCGTGGAGCCTCTTTGCTCCATTCACAGAATCACATGGGGTTGGAAGGGACCTCTGGAGATCATCTAGTCCAACCCCCCTGACAAAGCAGGGCCACCCAGAGCAGGTTGCACAGGAATTTGTCCAGGTGGGTTTGGAATGTCTCCAGAGAAGGAGACTCCACCACCTCTCTGGGCAGCCTCTTCCAGGGCTCTGCCACCCTCACAGGAAAGAAGTTCCTCCTCGTGTTGAAACAGAACTTCTTATGTTCCAGTTTGTGCCCATTTCCTCTTGTCCTGTCACTGGGCACCACTGAAAAAAGACTGGCCCCATCCTCCTGACACCCACCCTTTAAGTATTTATAGGCATTGATCAGATCCACCCTCAGTCTTCTCTCCTCGAGACTAGAAAGACCCAAGTCCCTCAGCCTTTCCTCATAAGAGAGAGGCTCCAGGCCCCTCATCATCTTGGTAGCCCTCTGCTGTACCCTCTCCAGCAGTTCCCTGTCCTTCTGGAACTGGGCAGCATAGAACTGGACCCAGTGCTCCAGATGGGGCCTCACCAGGGCAGAGCAGAGGGACAGGATGACCTCCCTCAACCTGCTGGTCACACTCTTCCTGATGCCCCCCAGGATGCCATTGGCCTTCTTGGCCACAAGGCCACTTGACCATTCATTTGGTGCATTTGCTAAACCATTCAGTGATAGAGGGAGAGAAGAGTCTACATCATCAGGACGCGTTCAGGCAAGCCCAGCGTGAGCTTGCTTGGCCTAATACTCTGTAAAACACTAAAGGTACTGGAAGTCCTTCAATATAGTCGTGCACTTTCATATCCCAGAGTGTATGGCTTTAATAAAATCTGCTTTGGAGCACTTTTTGGTGTGCTGTGGGTCTGAGAATTCTCTGTGGTTTGTGGTCACTTGTTTTTCTAATATTTTGGTCAGTGTCCAATCTCACTAGTGTTGCTGGCTATACCCATGTAATTTCTGCTAGAATTGAATTTTCCACCCAGCGCAACTTTTATAGCCCTCTGGTGTTCCCTGACACACGAAGAGAGGTTACCGCCAGTTTGACCAACTTCTGCCTATTCATGCTTTCAAGTAAGGGGCAGAAAAACATGAACTCAGCCTCTTCAAAGTCTGGTAAAAGTGCTTTGGAGTGCTTTAGTCTTCCCAACAGGAACCAAATTTTATCACCTCCTCCTTTTTGACAGCACGTGTTTCCTAAGGTGTGGTGAAGCTCAGAGGGAAAGTCAGGATGTGAGAGTTTACAGTCCCATCACTCAAAACCCTCATTTTAAGGGCTGTAAATTAAGTACTGTTCGTCAACCACCAAAGGTTTCCTCCCAAGGACGCTGGGCAGAGGGGGGTTGCTGGGGCTGGGCAAGGGGGGCCCCGTCACCCCCATGTCACAATGCCACCACCCGGCAACGCAGACGTCACAATGCCCCGGGCAGGATAAAAGGCAGCAGCCTCCTGTGTCCCGCTGACAGAGCTGGCCTGAGGGCAGCCCGAAGACATCCAAGAGGAAGACCTCGAGGAACCACTGTAATTACCTGGTACGAGCTGAGGCAGGAAGGCTGGAGACATGTTCACAGCCCATCTGATGGATGGAAGGTAATCCTTTTCAGCTGGGGAGCAGTGGCAAGACCAAGGAAATGCCATCTGGAGAAGCATTAGAGAGCTCACTGTCCTCAACCCTCCATGGAGCAAGGGGCAGTAGCCATAAGAAATAGGATGCAGAGGTGTTGCCAGGGGTCCCAGTGCTT